>WYDI02027006.1:0-169308 GCA_009867235.2 Psittacus erithacus | reverse complement strand
CTCTTCCCTTGTTATTTCCCTTATCATTGTTATTATTGGTGGTAGCAGCAGTGGTTTGTGCTATACCTTAGTTACTGGACTGTTCTTATCCCAACCCGTGGGAGTTGCATTCTTTCGATTCTCCTCCCCATCCCTCCAGGAGCAGGGAGGAGGAAGGCGGGGAGAGTGAGAGAGAGACTGTGTGGCTGACTAGGCTTAAACCATGATATCTGTCCATGCGCTACTGTAAAGGGGACTGCAAAATTCTGTGTCTCACAAGCCCTCACCAGTTTGCATTTGCAAGATAAAAAAACTAAAACAAATGAACATATTTTTATAAAATAGCAGAGTCTAGTTGAAAAAGAAATTGTAAAAGGGAGAGCAAAGGCTTCATGTAGCACTGGGGGTTACCTTCTATGCCGCATGCCTGGTTTGCAGGCAGATCACACCATCCCCAAACGTAGCAGCATTAATAGCAGTATTGATTTGTCTTAATGCAGATATGAAAGCTGAACCTTGGAGGTGTGGGAGGGCCTTTTTGGAAATCAGCATCAAGACTGATGAAGGATAGAACAAATGGAGGCTAGAGCAGGGCAGGGTAAAGTAGTGGCCATTAAAGTGGCCACAACACTTGAGGTTTCTCTATCATGTAGAAAGGAATCTACTTAATGTGTAATCTCTATGACTTGAAGCAAAGGAATGGGATTAAAATCACTTTGAAAAACAAGAAGAAAGAAAAATAAAGGTGTCTGCAGTGGTTTTGGTGCAAGCTAAGGCAGGTCCAAGGATGCTGCAGGATGTGGCAGAGCTGCAGTGCCTGCAGGAGAGACGGGTGGGTGATGCATGACCACTGGGGGGGAGTTTTACCCCTGCCAGGTGGGTCAAAGTGTGGTCTGGAAAAAACTATTTGTCACCTTGGTTTCTCCAGGCCAGCAATGAAGCCCTTTTTGTAAGGAGGATCTTTGGAAATGATTCTTTGGAGCAGTCTCCTCTTCAAAGCGTTTTGCTAGCAGCTCTGAAAATAGTAGACAGATGCACTCACCTCTTCTTGCCCAGTCTCCAAAGTTACTGACATCTTTTCCTTTAATTCTGCTTTGTAATTGAATTTCTGCCATAAGTTGCTTCTTCTAATTCAATTACGCCTTGCTTTTAATTGGCAGTGGATTTAACATGTGCTGTTCACATAGAAATTAATGTGTGATATCCAGTTACCCCCTACTCCATTGGGTTAGAGCAAAGGTTTTGTATGATTATAAGTATTTAAATATCCATTATTTTTTTTCTGGAAGTCTGGGATGCCAGAATCTAGCTGAGGACTGGGAAACGCCATCTATTTTGAACATATACATATGGCTAAATAATCTTGCACTATTTGGTAAGGTTTGTTGAATGAGTAAGGCATGACAATTTTGTATTAGAACACAGAAGACAAATCAGAAGAACTTCTGGGGTGTATTTCCTATTTTTTTGGTGACTGGCTTCAATCCTTACTTTGCCTTTCCACTGGGTTTCATCTGGTCGGCAACTTGGAGAGATAACATGCATCCTTGCATAAAATGGGGATACGAGGCTTTCTTCCTAAAAAGATGTTGAAGCAGAAGTTACTTGTTTAAATGCTTGTATTGCTGTCAGGTTGCAACACCGGCGAGCGCCTGGCCAGGAATCTGAAGAGTAATGGAAGATTTCATGGTGTCTTGAGTCTTCCATCCTGTGAGCAGAAGATAAATGTAGTTAAAATCTGCACTGACAAGAGAGGATACCAGGATAAAACAGAGACTCACAAAGTGATTTAGGGAGCACTCTTAAGAGTTTTTATCTTTTTGTTTATTTTTAGTTCCAGGTTCTCTGGGCCTTAGGGAAGGCTTTGTTTGAAACAACCCCCCAGGTGCTGGGAGGACACATGTGGAAAGGTTGGTCTTCAGTAAAAGCTGGTCAACCAGCACCAGCAGTGATCAGGGGAGGATGCACCTGCCGGGGGGTGGCCAGTGACCCTGGGGCAGGGTGGGATGCCGTGAGCTCACCTCCATGACACTTGTCTTGTTCTCATAATTTGTAGAAGGGGCTGGATTTCAGCTTCAGTCTGTTTCACTTTTGGTCTTTTATTTCTTCTGGGTGATTATTTCTGAAAACCTGTGGAGAATTTGTGAGGTTTCCATAACAATGAAAAAGCAAAAAATATTGTGCTAAATTTTTAATAAGGACGAGGTGGAATTGCAGTACAGTCACTCTGACCTTATTATGGTATTTTCCTGGAAGTTAATACATTATTTCCCACCTAAGCATCTTCTGGATTCTTGTGAGTAACAGCGTGGATTAGTCTGAAACGAATCATATCAGACATTCCAATTTCCTTCTGCAACAGGGTAATGGGTCTTGTGGATAGAAGAAGAGCAGATGATAGGATGTACTTTAATCCTAGCTGGATTTTTGGCACTGTTTTGATATTCTCGGAAGCTAGGGAAAATAAATTTTGGTGAAACTTTTGCCTTATGGATGGTACAGTGCAGATGTGCTAACCGTGCTCCAGGCTTAGCTCCAGTATGTCACCAAGCTCAGAGGAAGTACTGTGTGGAGATTTCCACAGGTGGACCTGGTGGCTTGGGTCATTTTAATTGATCCATTTGATAAAATGCTGGTTCAAACTCAAGAGGTAGCACCAAACTCTAGGAGAGGTTACAAGCCCTTGGAGGAGGGATTAGATTTTCAAATGCCTGTAAACAAAACAAAAAAATTAACTGGGAGTGTCCATCATTCACGCCAAAGACATTATGTGGGCTTGCAGTTACCCTGGTAAACAAGTTGTCTGTATAGACTAACCCAGGGGTGGTTGGAGGGGCTTTGCTGAAAAGTGTCTCTGGATCATGGTCACAGACGACTTTGCCAACATCATCCTGCCCCAACAGCCGCAGACACAGTCTTCCATAAACAGAAGGATGGGCTTGCTGTGTCCTGTGTTGCATCTCCTTTGGCATCGCTGGAGCACTGGAGCCAGTGTGGGACACTGCATCTGAAGGGAGGACATGGAGAAAATGAGAAAGGCTGATGGGGATCTGAAGAATAGGATTCAAGAGGAAAGATAGGAAGGCGTAGGGTGTTGGGTCTGGAGAGAAGGCAAAGGATTGGCACAATGGGTTTGCAGTGTCTGGAAGACTGCTTTGAGGGGAGAAATAGGAAACCTCTGCCTCATGTCTGTGAGGGTTAGGGCAAGTGGTAATGAGTTTGAATGGTATGACGAAAGGATGAAACTCTAGGGATAGTGAAGTGTCATAGAAGACTGTTGGGAGGCTATGGTAATGCCTGAGATCTCTGTGGCTGGGGTTTTGCGTCAGGCAGACCAAATTTGTTGTGTTACAGGTGGGCTGGAGGCATCTGGAAGTAGGGTCCCACACCTGGTGGAATTTTGCAGAAGATACAGGGTTACTGGGTCAGACAAGGTCTGGCAGGAAAGTTGGTGTGGTGGGACTGGTGATGTTGGACTGAAGGAGGTGAATGCCTCCCAGCTGTGCCTGACCTCCGTGGTGGGAGAAATTATGGTCAGTGCTGTGGGAGGGTGGGAATCACAGTGAGTTGCTCGCTTTCAATTTTCTAATGCACAGACTTTGAGAGATTAGGAATCGCAGGGGCAGGTGAGCTCACTCCTGGTACTCTTAAGTCCTTAAGCACTGATGACCCTTCAGGATTCACAGTTGGCAGATGCTGAAGGGATGCTGATTATCATACTCTGCTTCCTCGAGAAGCATGCTCAATGGAAAAAGAAGTGATTTCCAGCCTTTCAGAGCAATGCTTAATTCCTCCAGAAAACTTGAAACTGGCACTCTCATATTTTTGTTTCTTCTTCTCCTGGTTTAGATCTTGGCATAGTAATATTTTGAGGTATAAGTCAAATAGACCTTCTGGTTCTGAACTTCATACTTGCTTATTTTGAAAGATTAGCTTTTCAAAAGGATTTAGTAGGAAGGGTGGTTTTGGCAGATTTCTGAATTCCAGAAGAATTTGCTGTCTGAATTCAAGACAAATTATGTATTTTTTAACATGGGAGCTGTTGGCTGTTTCAGGATAAACTATAAAATGTACATGCAGGGAACAGAGTTGTTTCTTAGCGTAGGGTAAGAATTAGAGAAGGGGGGTTTGCATGTTTAGACTAATTCTGATTTCTTTTTCAGCTGGGAAAATTGGTTTTTACAGGAGAGGCCAAAAACTGGGAAGGTTGTCACTTAGAAGAAAGCTGTAATATAAAGCATGTTTGGTTTGTGTCTTCTCCTCCAGGCAATCAAGCCCCGTGGACTTTCTCTGAAGACGTTCCAAGATAGGTGGTGAGTACTTTCCAGAGCCTGTTACTTTCAAAGCACTCCTTAAATTAATAATAGAGAAATTAAATTAGTAATAGAAAATACAAGTGTTGCTGTTGTGTTCTACACTGGGTGCAGAAGTTTGCGTTTGCTGAGCTTGTGGCATGCTTTAATTTTAAAGCTGTCAGGGCTAATCCTCAAGTAGGGGTTTGGCATCAAGCTGTTCAGCTTTACCTTTGCACCAAAATGAATTTCCTGAGACTTGATTAGTGAAATAAATGGAATATTTTAAAAAATATTTTAATTCAAGGAAAATCTGTACAAATTATGCTGTACAGATGAAAAAAGCATGCACTTTGTAGTGGGGCAAAGTGTTTTCTTTGTCAGAGAGCAACCTTAGTTGGTTTTTTTTTCCTTCTGTGCTGTCTAGCTGTGTTGACCTAAAGGAATGCAACTTCCAGAGGGTTAAATGAGCTGCATAACTCGCACTAATCTTTGATGTGTGTGATTGATTTTGTCCTGCCTGCACCCAAGACTTCTATGTCCTTCATTTGTGTGCACTTCATTAGATTCTCAGTTGTAAGCAAGCAAAAAAACCTGACTCTGTAAAGAGCTGCAGGAGAATGAGATTGCTAAGAAATGCTGATACTGTGGCCTTGCAGCCAGGGAGACACCTTTTATGCTGATGTAATTCAGTACGATTTCTTTTCCTCTGGTGGATATGGTCTTTTCCGGCGAGTGCTGGCCAGGACTCTGCTCTGTATCACCCTTTGCTGTTTGTTTTCGTTGTTTCTAGAGAAATACATGCTCTGTTTCCTCTTTTGGTTCTAGATTTCTTCCCAATGAGATTAACCAAATTATATCATTACCCATTAATTGCTCAGGAAGTTCATTCTTTAGTTGCATTTCTTTAGTGCACAGGATGCCAGCTATTAGAGCTCCTGTGTGTTCAGGCTGACTAATGAACTACAGTTGAATGTCCCAAACGTCTAATGGATTTCTCCATTTTTAAAATCAATGTATTTTACATTGATAAGGGGCCTTTTGGTGCATATGGTCCCAGGTTGATTTGAAGTGTCTGTACCGCTGAAATGTAGCCATCTGCACTTGTATTTTGTTGGGGCCAGGGAGGTTGTTGGGGTTTGGTGTGCTGTACTGTGCTTGTGTCCACCTTAAGTATGTATTAATTTTGGCCAGAAAATGCTTATTTAGCATTTATAAAGGGCTTCTTTAATGCCCCTTAAGTATATTTGTTATCAATTACATCTTTCATCAATGAAAACATCCGCTACTTGCTAAAATGTTTTCCATATTTTCTTTAATTTCTTTAATTAGCTCCTCCCATATTTTAATTTCATTAATTTCTTTAATTTATTTTCTAAATTAGCTCCTCCCATATTTTCTGGGAGGAGCAGTTCTTCTGACTGAGGCTTATGGCCATAAAACATGAGCCATACAAGGCCAAATCGTGAATCCTGTGTACCTTTTGCCAAAATGTTCTTTTGAGTAATAGCTTTTGAACCTTTCCTCTCCCCCAGCCTAGCAGCTACAGTTGGATCTGTATTATAAACCTGAGTGCTGGTTGTACTGGTAATTACTGTATTGGGCCCTGAATCATCGGTTGATCTTTCTGAGATGTTGAAAGATGAATCAAGCTATCATTTCCTGAGGGCAGAGGGGAGTATGGGATTGGTGTCTGTAATGATATACGTGCAAAGGCCATTTTAAACTGTCAGTTTAAACTGTACTTAGAATTGGAGGTTTTTTTGTTGTTGTTTAAGATAACACCTGAATAGGTTATGGTAAAAAAATCTTGTTAATACTCTAGACTGTGCTTGCCGTAGTTAATGTTTGTTTTACCTGTGTATTCCATTTGGGCAGCGCTTTCAAAAGCATGAAGGTCCTGTGTTATCTTTTGGGGAAACTTGGGCTCCAGGTGCAATTTTGCAAAGAGAATTTAGAGGTGTCTTGTGTTCATACTAACTTTTTTGCTGCTGTAACAGTATTCGTCTTCGCCTTTTCAAATTCAGGTATGTCATTTATTTCAATTTGGAAATTGAGATGGTCCATACCAGTGTGAAGGTCCATCTCTAGAGTGTAGCAGTTTCTGTATGGAGCCTTATGGAGATCTGGCTGTGTCAGCTCACGTTTAACATGCATTGATGATAACTCTCTGACACAGGCGGTGGAGGAGCCAATGAGGAGAAGTGTGCTGCTGAACCTTGTACTAACAAACAAAGGACTGTTTGGGGGTGTGAGGGTTGAGACAGCCTTGGTTGCAGTGGTCATGAGATGGTGGACTTCAGGATCCTTTGTGAAAGAGGCAGGTCAATAAGTAGGATTACAATCCTGGACTTCAGGAGAGCAAAGATTGGCCTCTTCAAAGACCTACATGGAGGAATCCCATGGATTTGGGCTCTAGAAGGTAGGGGGTTCCAAGAGAGCTGGTTTATATTCAAGCATCACTTCTAAGCTCAAGATCAGTGCATTCCTGTGAGTAAGAAATCAAGCAAAGAGGACGTGATATGTGCATGGATGATCAGGAAGGTTCTGGCAAAGCTCAAACAGAAGAAGGAATTTTATGGCATCTGGAAAAAGGGACAGGCCACTTGGGAGGAATATAGGAACGTCAGAGTATGCAGGGATGTGATGGGAAAGGCTAAGGTCCATTTAGAATTAAGTCTGGCAAAGGATGTCAAGGGCAAGAAGGGCTTCTTGAAGTACATCCAGTAGGAAAAGAGAGAATGTGGGCCTGCTCAGAATGAGGTGGGTGCCCTGGTGAAAAAAGATACAAAGAACGTGAAGTAACTGAGTGCCGCCTTTGCTTCAGTCTTTACTGCTAAGGCCAGCCCTTGGGAACCCCAGATGCTGGAGTCAAGAGAGAAAGTCCTCAGAAAGGAAAACTTCCGCTTCATCAAGGATCAGATCAGAGATCAAATAGGCAAACTTGACACCCATGGGCTCCAATGGGGTGCACCCACAAGTGCTGAGGGGCCTGGCAGATGCTATTGCTGAACCACTCTCCATCGTCTTTGAAACGTCATGGAGAACAGGAGAGATGCATGAGGACTGGAGGAAAACCAGTGTCACTCCAAGTCTTCAGGAAAACCTTCTAAAATTCAAACTTTTTCATTCTTCACTGTAATGGACAAAATTTAAAAGCAGGTTTTATTTTAAAAATGGAAGTTACTAGCCAAGATTTCCAAGATAGGAGATAGTGGGGTACCAGGTCTGAATTATTCTGTAACAGCACTATTCTCCCATCATGTACTGTGCCTCCTACAAACACCACCTGCCTTCCACATTTTGTATAGATGTTGCTATATAGCGTGCAAAAGGAGTGTCTCCTATTGCAAGTATGTCTTGTTGATTCACCGCTATACAACTGTTCGTTCTCTAGCAGTGTGGGATTACAAAGCATTAGCATGCTCAGATTGACTCAGGTAGTGCTATTTTTATTTGAGCTGTATTAAGGTATCATTGTGAATCTTTGGTCTTGCAGCAGGGGGGTAATAGGATTTACTATTTTTGTAAAAAATCAAGATGGCTGTACAAATCCTGTTCGTAGCAAGAGCTGCAAAGATTAGTCATGAGCTCAACACTTTCTTTTTTCCCCCTTTCCTCTATTGTGTATTGTTGCATTTCTAATTTTCACGTGACCTTCATCATATTGGCCAGGCTTGGAATAAAATTAAAGGGTGCTTTGGCATGTGGTCAGGGACTTGGTACTTGCTGGGAGAAGCTTTGGTGTAGGAGGGTAGCAGGTTTGAGGATGCTTGGTGGAGTTACCAGGGCAGCCACCAAGGGACTGCTTTGGGTTTTATAAATCTGAGCACTTGCAGGATCATCTTATTCAAGCAAATGAGACCTCCTGTGGGCATCATACCAGCACTCATGTCCATCTACCTTGCTGGCTTTTGTTTCAGGCCCTCTTAATTAAAATAAATGTGGTAATTTTATGTGGTTTCTTTTCTCACTCCTCTCATCATCATCCTGTAGTGTCCTGATAAAGCAAAGATAAATGAACGCCTTAGGGTTGAGGTTGGCTGAGTAGTGCAGTCAGAGGTCTGAGCATTTTGCTGCATTCCTGCTGCAGCCAGTGACTTGGATCTCATTGCTTTGTTAACAGTTCTGTTTGGGAGGCTTGGTCTGGGGCTTTGTGGTTTTTTGGGGGGAAGGCATTGTTTTGTTTTTCCCCTGACCACCACCAGGTGTTGCATCTACATCTGCTGTCACATCCAAGTATTGCCCTCCTCCTGCACAGTGTTCTGGTGAAGTTCCAGCAGAGCATCAATGGGGTTGGTGGGGTCCAAACTGTTTTTTGTCCGAGCAAAGAGAGTCTGAGCTAAGGCAGACAGTTTTGTTTCCTTCCCCCTAAGCATTTGATACTTATAAATACTGCCCTTGGATTACTAGAAAATCTGTCTCTTAGCAATCAAAATCCCAACTGTTCCCTTCCAGAGAGGGGCCCTGCATTGCTTGGGAAGTAGATGTGGCCGTCAGATTTTGTTGTTGTTAATGAAGCTTCAGTCCAACAGAAGCATGCAGTTGGACTAAATGTTCATTGTAAGTCCCTTTTAACTGCATTATTCTGTTCTCTTCAAGTGCAGACTGGGTTGGAGAGCTGGAAGAAGACTGGGCTGTCGATCCCAGCTGGTATCTCTGTTCCTATGTTGGCGCAGGCACTGTAGGAGAGATTTTAGTTGCTAAGTGCTTGCTGTCTGTCTGTCTTACACCCTGGTGCCTGAGAATTAATTGTCTTAATTTTGATTTCATCAGCAAATGGAGTGTAGTCACAAAATATAATGAATCTGCTGCAGTAAAAATGAAATGGATTCAACTACAGAATTCAAGGAATTTTTAATTTCACCAAAAAAAAAGAAGAACCGTGATCTTCATTGAATTTCAAGAGGAATATAATTTGACATTTTCTTCAATGAAATGAGAGGAAAAAATAATTTATGAAAAATATTATTTTTTGTAATTTGAAGAGGAAATTTCATTTTAGGGATTTACCATCAAAAAGTTCTTGCATGGCATGTCAATATTAAAGCATTTATCCTTCAGGGTGTATATCATGCGTCCTTGTTTGTGATGTACTATTGCTACTTATCTGTCAGAATAGTTACTTAGCTAGTTCTGATCATTTAGATTGGAATCACGAAGGCACTTTGCTTTTCATGTCTTTTTTCTAGATTAAAACATCTTCTTTCTGAATTATGATGAAATATTTTAATGCTGTAACAAGGAGCACAATGGATATGATAATGTAAGAGTATGAAAATAGAAACTTCAGTATTCAAAACCTTGAGCAGATTGGTTTTAGAATACCCTAGGAGCACCTTCCCTGAGTTTGCAAATGCTTTTCTAAGTGTTCTGAATCTGAGGAAAAAAGCTTTTTCCTTTTGTTTCGCTTGAGTTTTAATTGGGATTTTTGTTTTAAGTTTGACCAAATATATTTGACAGACTCTGCTCCTTGTGTAGTCAAGTAGGAGGATTAAATGGTCCCTGTACACCACTGTAAAGATCGCAGGAGATGAATTTACCTGCAGAACGGCAGCTGAATGGAGGATTAATGAAAGATAGCAGCTGCAAAAGACATTTCAAAACAGGAAGGTACTGAATGTTAAATTTTGTAGAGTACCTGGGAAATGACTTCAGGTTGTCTTTTTGAATCAGTGTGCTTTTAAAGATAGTGGTCATGGTCTCTGGGGAAAGGGTTTGGTTTTGCAGGCTGTTTTTTTGCTTGTTTCAGACTACCAGCTCAGTGGTTGAGTTCCCCTCCAGTTTTCTCTCCACCCTAGATAAAGTGTGACTTAGTTGGAGAGTGGGCCTTATCAATGCCCTCCATCCCTCCCAAAACCTTCCCATGATGGCAAGGGGGTTGTTCTGTTGCTAATTAAACAACTGTAAAGGGTTTTTATTTCTCACTGCATCTCAAGAATCCTTCTTGCTTCAGCTTCCTGTGCTCTACAAGATGCCCAGCCAAGGGTGACGATGGGTCTGCCTGGTATCCCAAGTACCCCGTGGGAATGGAGCAGCACCCTGCCTGAGAGCACCCAGGCGGAACCCAAGGGTTTTTATGCAAGTCAAAACTTGTAGGAAGTGGTTTAGTAATGGGGATATCAGCAGACCCCTGAGTACAATGATGCTGCTGGATGCCTTCATAAATCTAACGTTTAGAGATGACAGTTATGATGCATGGCCTTGGGAGAATGTGAAACTGCAGTCATTAAGCGAAAATGGGCTTTTAAACTAATGACAGCTGCCTAAACAGTTTTGCAGTGAAAGAGATTCCCTGAGGCTACCATTCTTCAAGTAATACTGGTCCTATTGACTTTAAAAAACCCCAGGAAAATATTTTGTTTTGGTGTTGTAGCACTGCTTTTACATTCATCCCAAAGGTCAGGCTGCTAAGCGTTTGCTAGGTTTTATGCTGGAGGTGTTAGAAAATAATGAGTGGCAATGTTTCCAGGTAATTCATTGAGTTATTCCCCTGAATTAAGTCACCTGCAATACCAAGAATTCACACCTGTTCCTAGATTGGTTCCCAAGCAAATATGGGGGCACTTCTCTCCATCTGAACTTGGCTGTGTTTAATCCAGTGGGTAGTTCACCAGTGTCTCAGTTGTGCAGCATTTTATCCAAATACCTCCATCAAAACCTGTTCCAACTCCAGCTGGTTTAAAATGTTACACAATAAAGCAGCGTGTTGCCTTGTCTCCTTTGAAGCCATCACTCCTAGCCTGAAGCTGGAGGCATAAAGATGCATGTATTGCCTTTTTCTTCATGCCAGATAGGTCCTGATAGATAGGGGCTACTTGGGATCTGAAGTGGCCAGTTTCCTTGAAGAGGCATTTCAGGAGGGTCTGGTGGTTTCAGAGGACATACTCATTCTCAGCCATGCATTTTTGCATCTCTTTAACTTTTAATTTTCCCTTGCCCAGGCTTGGTTTCTTTCTGCAAATAGCTTAATTTTGCTGTGTCTCCCAGTCCCCCTAATTTCTCATCTTGATCAGAACTCATAATCTTCTTTCTTTTCTTTTCCCTCCCCTCTTTTTATTACAAGGAACAGAAAACAGAATAACCCAGACTGTGAAAGAATGCTGAACTGCATAATTTGGTTGTTTTGTGTCATCTCTCTTCATACCAGACACAGCTCAGAGCCCACTTCTCTCCCTGTAAGCTGAGTTTCAGCCTCGAACTGGCCTTGCTTGCTGAGTAATTCCAGACTGATTTTTAATTTTTTTTTTTAAGTTATTATTTTTTTAAGGCTAGTTTCATTAGAAATGTGTATGAAATCCATCAAGAGCAGTCATACTTCACTTTGAAGCCCTCCGTATCATGAGATGGAATTGGAAAAGGTGGGCTGGAGGTGTCCTGCTGTGTCAGGGACATTGAGCACAGCTTTCAAAATGAGTTCTCCTCTGAATATCACCCGCAGTCCTGGCTTTCTGCAGATTTTAGCTGTCCTGTGAGACCTAGATAACATCCTGCTTCTTACCACCACTTTTCTTTTCTCCTTTGCTTTCATAGTCTGTCCTAACCATAAACATGTTTTCTGTGGGCAGTTCTTTGTGGAAGAGGAGAGATGTCTAACTGCAATGACTTGAGCCATGTTTTTTTCTTCGTGGGGAGCTTGAGTTAGGAGGGGAGAGTGGAAGAAGAAAGGTTAAATTAACTATAACATGAACATTTGAGCAGATGGCCAACCTTTGTAACAGCAAAAGCCATTTAATTTTAGAAATTTGCAGGCTGTTTTAAGCTTGTCATGATCTTTACAACCATCTGAGCCATAGATACACAATTCATTAGCTTACAGCAAAGCTTTGTTGCTTAATTTTCCTTCTGTTTGAAACACTGAACTTTAGGTGGAATGAACAGGATCCTGGAGCACCTATGGGATCAGCTCCTTTTGTGCCAACTTTCTTTAAACCCCAGGAAGCTAAGGGAGGAGGGGTGCTCCTGGTCATGCTGGAAGGAGCTCAGTTCCTCTTATTCTCTTGCTTCCACAGCAGCGCTCAGCCCTAGCAAGACAAGGGCCATGGAACAGTTAATTGTGGGCAGGGAGGAGGCAGATGATCATCTGCCTCAAATCACTTAACCGTCTTAAGGGTCTACCCTTGCCTGCCTGAACGAGCCAACTAATCCTTCAGTGAGCGGTACAAGTGAGCGTTGAGCTATATATGTGCACTGTAGGCTTGCTTAATGGTGGAAGAACATCACTGTTCAGCACAAATTGTTTCAGGCTCTAGTGGGCTCCTCCATCCTCTGGAGGCTTTTAGGTCAGACTTTCGTATCATCTGAAAACAGATGGTGTAGGCCAAATGGGTGGTGGCTGGATGGAGAAATTCTTTAAATCAAGAGGTACTGGGCTGTGTCAGTGGTTCTCAATATATTTTGTGAGATTGCAGTGAATTCCCAGGGGCTGTGCTTCAGACACACGTAGCGATTTGGAAGAGCAGTATTTGTGCATAAAGTCATTGGTGGTGCCCTTGTGAGGCCTGCTGGGATGAGTGATGCCAAGGGTCCCATCTGGGATTCAGTGAGTCAGGGGTGAAGCAGCACCTGTCAAGCACTTGGAAATTGTCTTTATAAGGAGCATGCCATGTTAGTCCATCAGAAAGTGAAAGGAAAAAGAAATCTGTATCAGTGCTGCATGTATTTCTTTTACAAAGATCTGGCTTATCACCACAGTTGGCTTTTCTTAATTACTGCTAATGCTTCTGCAGGCTGTGCAATTGGAGCTGGAATGTGGCTGGCTCAGAGTCAGCGTTCAGAGGCTTTTATCGAGGCCACTCCGAGACAGGCCATCTGCAAGATGTGTTTATTTTTTTTTCTTATTTGTCCTCTCTAAATAAAAACGTGATGCTGTGAGAATGTCCGTTCCCTCCTATTGCTTCACTCCACCAAAGCTGCCGTTTTCTGACAAACTGTTCTAGAAAGTTATATTTGGCAAATGGCTGTTTACTTAATTCCTCCCCTATCATTGCTGCTTCTCCATGAAACCCAAATTTCTTCGTGTGCAAGCTCAGCCGTAGCTCAGTTCAGAGCATTCTTTAAAACATACCTGCTTTCTGCTCTTCTTTGTTTGTTTAGCTCCTTTTCTCTCACAGTGGAGGAACTGCAGGTACTTCATATCTGACAAAGGCACATCCAGTACCTGCAAAACCAAGGGCTGTTAGAAGCTGTGACAGCCATGTGGTTGGGTTTGCTTGTGTAGCGCAAGTGTTGAAGCTTCAACACTCTTGGCATCCCGCAGCTGTAACGCAGAGTGTAACGAGGATTAGCTTTGCAGGAGTGTGTTTCTTCTGTCTGCAGAAAACCATGTGAAACTCCATGATGAAGCACTGGCCCATGTTCGTTCCCCAAGTCCTGCTGGCTCAGGCCCTCAGTCAACAGGGAGACTTCTCCATGGTTACCTTCAGTGCAATTGGTTTGTCAGGAGGAGACTTGCAAGAAGCAGCTTTTTCATTTTCTGGCTGGAGGTGGGAGTGTTGTATGTTTGTTTTTATTCAGGGTTTGGGGTTTCTTTTTTTTTTTTTTTAGGAAAAGTGATTTCTTAGGCCTCGGTGCAATCTCTGAAGTGAATTTACCTGCTTGGGATACTGGGACTTGTTTTAGAAATGAAATACTCCTTCATCAGGGAGCTCTATGCAGAACTGCTGTTCGAATCACAAGGGAAAAAAGGGACAGTCCCTTGATGACACCGGTTGTTGCAGGGTTTTTCTTAAACTGATGAATTTAAGGCTCTCCTTGGCAAAGTGCAAGTTTAAGCGAAGCTTAATATGCTTTGCCCATAGTTACTGTGATATAATCCATCTCTGGCCACCCTAGCCTAGTAGTGGGTGTTTCTAAAGGAAGGTAAAGCATAGGGACTGTAGTTGTAAAGGGAAATGCAATTATAAAACCAAAAGAGCAAACCGTTGTTTATAAAAACTGATGCTTGTTGCTCTCTGGTTCACCTTCCTTGCCTTAAGGTTTTCTCATTAGAAGCTGTTTCTGTAAATACCATCTCTTTCTTTCCCCTTGGAGAGACCTCAAATTGCTGGACTGGAATTGTTGTCTGGGTAATCAATAAACTTTAATCTACATGACAGGTTTTTTTCCTTGAAGTTGGTTCTTTCTGTACTGGAGAGAACATGTCTAAAGCAAATGTAACATGAAGAAAGGTTAAATTCAGCTTTACTCAATCTTGCTATATATTCTTACAACTTTGCAATATGAATGTCTTCCAAAACAATTATGGTTATTGCTAGGTGGACACTAAATGATTAATCTACTAGCAGGCAGCCAGCTCAGCAGTGTCTTTGAAACAATTTTTGAGCCTCTTCCCTGCTGTTCCTTCCCTGCAGGAATGTTTTAAAGATAAGACACTGACAATAAAATAAATTGTGATTTGTAGCCCGTTTCTCTTTTGGTCTGCTCCTTTGCATCAGCGTTGTACTTCTGTCTCATGCTGAAAAGTGTGTAATGAAAGGGATGTAAAGCCTGCCCTAAGCCAGAAGAACATTCAGTCTTGTATTTCACTTGAGACATGCGTTTAAATTATCATGGGGTTGTCTGGATTTATCCATGCATTTAGATGCATGCTTAATCTGGGTAAATGATGATACTTAAGAATTTTTTTTTTTTATGGGAGGTCACAGTGCTCTCTTCTTGAGTTAGCAGCATCATGTGCAGAGCATGTGAAAATATTCATTGATTATTTTACCATCTGGAGTAGTCCTTGTAATGGGAATACCTGTTTATGTCCTGGTTTTCTTCTCAGAAAGTCTCTCCTTTTGGTTATGTGGTATGGAGAGAGAGCATCCCAGCACTCAGTTAAGGAACTGAATTTAGGGAGATGACTAAACACTTCAAAATGCAATGGTTTGTGGGAGAAAAGGCAAGGCTGCAGAGAAGACTCCGGTTTGGTTCCTCATACATTCTGTGAACTTGTACATTTTTAACATTTTTACAGCTACAAGTCATAACACCACGTACCATGTTGCATCGAGACACTGTCTCAGAAAAGTGCTCTAGTGTCTGTTGATGCCATGGACTTGCCTATGTACTCATGCTGGTTTTAATTGTCTTTCTGTTTGAGGAAATGTCCTCAAATCTGACCTCAGGTTAGAGGTTAAGCTGGTTCTCATTACTTTGGATAGTAATGATACATTTGGTTGTATACCCAGTTGAGCCAGCTTGGAGTACTGAGCAGCAGTGGAGCTGGGCGTAAGTCATGGAGTTACTCTTATAGCTTCTTACTATTTCCTTAAGTTGTTCTGGTTATTAATATAATAATATTTTTGGACAATAATAGGTTTGCTTCCCTGGCTTGTGTGATGGCGGTTCTGTTGTTCCAGAGATTTTGAGTTTAGCTCTCAATAAACTTCAGGCACAAAGCCATTTACTGCATGTAATGTTGAATACTGGCTTGATGGAGCTACAAAATATTTTCTCATCTGCTGAAGGCAACCCTGTGCTGTGGTAGTGACACTTTCATTCACTGGAGAATGATGTTTAAAAACTGGCTCATACTGCACACTTTTTAATCCCAGATTTCTCAAGTAAATTAATCCCCTTTTGTTAATTCCATGTGTCAGAAGAAGCAGTCATGACTGCTTATAAATGATGCAATTTGGTTTTGCTCAGAATGCTGAAGTTTGGGAATGAACTCCAGGCAGACATCTGTGCTATGGTAAGGTTATTCAGGGCAAAGCTTAGTTTTAGTCTTAATGTGAAGGTAAACTTAAGACAGACTGCTCCCACCCAGCATCAGATAGGATTGTTTTGGTGGTATAGCTTTGTGCCTGTTTCAAAATGACTCAGATGATCAGTGCTTAAAAATAAGCACCCTCCCCTCCTCCAGACCTCTGGGTGTGGAAGCCTGAGATGCAGGTAGTGCTGAAAGAGATCAAAGAGGGGTGATGGTGTGCCGAGGTCTCAAAAGGAATCCAGAGATGCTGAAGTAGAGCACTGAGAGTGATCTTACCTTTGGATGCTGGTTGAGGCTGCAGGTGGCAATTAATCCCATTTAATCTTATTTTTAGGATAGTTTTCTCTTTGCATCATTAGACTCTCATCATCCTGTTATTTAGTTTTCTCTGAGAGGTCCTCCTCGGGTGCTTGCCCTGCTGAGAGGCTGTTCACCTCCCTCCCTGACTCGAAACTGCCCCTGTTCTAGTTTTAACTTACTCATGGGCTGTTTAATAGTTTGGAGTTATTTTTTGTCAGCACTATGGGCTTATTTTTTCCATCTGGTGTTCACCATCCTGATGTGGTTACAGCAAAAGCTTCTCTCCCTTCTGTGCTTTCTTTTTAAGAGACATCAGCCAAGTGCTGTTAGTCTGCCACTTTCCTTACTGTTTTTTCACTTTTTTGTTTTAATTTGCATCACTGAAGAGCATTTTGATGTTTGCTCTTTATTTTTATTCGCATGATCTAATTCAGCTTGACTTTGGCAATTTCTCTTTACCCCTTTGCATCCTGACCTCTGTGACACAGCTGTCTTTGCCAAGCAGCCCTTCTTTTCCAGTCCTCGCAGTCACTCTGCTTATTCCTAAAATCCCTTTTTTAGTGATTGTTTGTCCGGTTAGATTGGGAATCATTCCCTAGATGTCTCTCCTGCTTTGCTTGGAGTTACAAGTACCAGCTCTTTTTTTTTTTTTTTTTTTTTACCATATTCTCACCATAAAGCCCCTTACAAGTATGTCCTTGAGCACTTCAGTCTGGTTGACTTCCATGCCAAGTTCCTTTGATTCCTCAAAGCTCATGAGAAATTGAAAAGATGGATTTCCATGTTTCACCTCAGAGTATTCTTCTACCCAAACCACCTCTCCATGTTTAACATCGCTTCCAGAATTACTTTTTTGAGTACTTATGGCTACTTAGAGTGTTGGAATTAGTATCACCCTGTTCAAGTTCAGGACTGGAGGGTTACAACTGCTGTCCAGGAATATCTGTGGTCAGCTCTTCATGTTAATAGTAGCTTCTTCAGTTGAATATTTTGGGAAGTTACAGTCCCACAGTATGATAAACCCTGTTAGCACTTATGTTTTGCTGTGGACCTTGCAATCTATGCTGCATTTCCCTCCAAACTGTAGAGTGTAGGACAACCCATGCCGTTGTCCGTCCTCCCAAGCAGCGTTGACCCCATAGCACCATAGGCTGGCCATGATGATGTCCTTCTGAGTTTCTTCTCCTTCTGCTTCCTGACTTTCCTGTTGTGTTGTCTTGGCTTCCAGTATCAAGTTTGTTAATCCTTGATCTTATTTCTGACTCCTCATGTGTGCATTTCTGGCTAATTATCTGCTGAACTGTCTGACTGCTGCTATTGATGTTAATATGATCTTTGTTCTCCTAAGTTTGGATGACATTATGTGCCTTTTTTGTCCATGTTTACCAATCTCCCTGTTGGTTTATTGAAACCAGATGTGGGAATTAACTGATTTTCCTGGTTTTCATGTCACTGGAAGGCTTTTTTTTTTTCCCCCTTTAGTTTAAAATTCTCAGCTGTGCCTGCTGTGATCACAGAAGGCCATCTCTCATCCGCAGAGAAACGTCCTTCTTCCATAAATGCCTTCTGGTAGTGGAACACCATAAAACTTCCCTTACAATGTCAGTTCTTGAACCATATGGGTGACATTAGCTTGTAATGGCTTTTCCTTCCTTTTGTAGCATTGAAAGTCCTCAGGCTCAGAGGCTAATCCTGGTTTCCCCAGGCTCTGTCTTTAGCCTAGAAGGAGGTAAGCACCACCAGGGAGCATCTAAAACAGGCTCCTGCTCCAAATTGCCTTCCTAATCTTCTTCTTCCACTGGCGTAGTCACTGGCCCCTTCTTCTGGGCTAAGTTTAGTCCTGAGCCTTGTTCATGCCTGTGATTGAGTTCTCTGCACATTGAGAGCAAGAGCACTTCATCTCTTACTGGAGGGCCAAAGATGAGCCTCTCTGGGAAAAAGGAACTAGAATGCTCTTAATAATAAGAACCAAGTAAAGTGGTGTAAACAGAGAGCTGAGGACAGTACAGTAGAGCAGCCAGGGGCATGAGATGGAAAAGGAGATGGAAAAGTCAGGCTCCCATTCTGGGAGCTGCTTCCTTGCAGTCAGAAGCAGCTGAAAGACTTTAATGATGCAAAGACATCTTGCAGCATCTCTCCAAACAGGAAGAATGAGTCCAGATTGCTGTGTCTACAGAGAGCGATTGTTTTGTTTCCCATTAAGAGGGTTGTCTTATATTTTTAGCCTGTGATTGGATTGCAAATGCACCTTGGATATTTACATTTCTGGAAGCAGGCTCTCTGATGCTGTCTTCTTAACCAGGATCCAAGTTAATTTGCTGGACTTCCAGATGAGAGCCATTAGTTTGTCTACTACAAGTTTGCAGGAATCCTTAAATTGATCTAGATTTTCTAGCTCCGTAGTTTGCCTGTTCTAACATTCAAATATTTTCCTTACTTCCACTCTGCCTTTAATTTTTTTTCCCCCTTGAGCTGAATTACTCACTTGTGCAGAATAAAGAAAATGGGTTTTGCAGAAGGAGGAACCTGTCTGTCATCCATCCTGTGTAGAAGCTCTTGAGGAGTAGATTGTCCTTCCATCTCCTACAGAAGGTTTCCTAGGAGGAAAGTAAGTGCAAGACATAGCTGGTAGAGCCTTTTAGCCCTGTTTCACTTGGTTTATTGAGGCTTACTATATTTTGCTAGCTTCTTTAAATTATTGTGATAAACTTATTGTGGTCTAGTACATGTGTTGAATAAAGATGATGTTAAACTACTGGCTCTTTCTCTGTTGTGGGTAGATAAGGGTATTTGCAGGGGAAGGCTCATAATTTTCCTTAGAAACATTCAGCCTCCAGTGCATTGAGTGACTTGTGATTGTATTATAGCCATTTCTTTAATGAAATTTTAAACTACATGTTTCTTTACAATCACTTGTGCCTGGGGTTCTTAGATAGCCGTACAGACAGTATGTATATCATTACCATGGTGGTACATGGTACATCCTGAAGAAGCAGATGCGGTGTAGACAGGTGAGGTTAGCTCAGAGCAAGCCCTTTTCGTCGTTACTGCATTTGCCATAATGTTAAAGATTGGTAGGAAAAAATGATGCATCACATTTTTGCTACTTTAGTTTCAGAATGAATGTATTGAAGCCGTTTGAGTTCAACTTTAATTTCTTCTTCTTGTGTTACAAATTCCCAGTGCTCTCAATAGCCAAACGTCATCCCAGAAAAACACAGAAGTGCTGCGCAAAGACTGCATCCCTAAGCCTTGGAGCCACAGTGTACCCAGGGTGACAGACATGCCTGAGAGCTCGTCCTAAGTCAGTAGGGACAGTAAGCTGCAATACTTAGCACATGGATGAGCATTTGCAATTGTCCTGTGTGATTCCTGTGTTGCTTATGGTGATACAGTAGTTGAAGGAAGCTGGGGTTGGTAGAGAATACGCAATATGAAACAGTACTACTTCATTCTTGCTGAAGATTGTTGCTTATGAGGTAGTGATGATGGGGATGACGTGATAAGCTAACAGAAGACATCTTACTGTTCTGCGTCTGTACAACATAAAGTCTTGCTGCTTCCTGGTCTTTTGGTCTGTGGCTGAGGTCCCCAGGGTGCTGGGGTGATGTTTCAGCCAGGTGATTCTCAACCCTTGCAATGGTAGGGAAAAGCGGGGAAGTTGGCTATGCGGTCAGGAGTCTCTAGGTGCTCACTTCTGGTTTAAATAGTCCTTGGCATTTTGACATTTTGGGGATGGAAGTGTGAGTTTTCCCCACAGCAGATGAGTGGACAGGTTTTGGAATATTTTATCAGGTGATGGAAGCAATAGGAGCTCAATTCTGGGAGGCAGATGATGGAGCATGAGACAGGCATGGGCCTGGCAGCACAGCCCAGCCTCAGGACCCAGGACAGGGAGGGAGTACATCTTGTACAGGCTTGAAGGGTCAAGGCACAACCTGTACCTGATTCTCAGCACCACTGGCAGGCCCTGAAGCGCCACAAAGGCAAAGGGGGAACGATACAGTAAAAGATTATTTGGTTAACAGTACTTGGGTCAGCATCTCAGATTAGCACAGTAACCCAAACAGGGTGGAATTTACTTAGGAGGAATAAAGTGATATAAAGGGTGTTTAAATTCTTATCTTATACATTTGTTTGAATACAGTATTGACTCAGTGAGAGAACTTGTTTAGTTTACTTACAGGAGGTGAGATGATGTGATAAACTTGGGTGGGAAAACAATCTAATACTTAACATTATTGGACATTATATAAATGGTATTGTAATATATATTTTATTAGAGCATTGTTTTTTGTCTTAACTCTACTGCTATAAAAAAGGATGACAGCAAAGGGGAAAGAAATAGCATTTGTAGCAAAACAGAAGCTTCTGAAATGTAGCTGTGGGATAAGCTTGATACATCAAAACAGTCAGCCTGGAATTTTTCTCCCCATCGTGCTGTGCATGCAAATTCATTACAAACCTTTAGGAGTTTCTCAGTCCCCTCATGCCTTAGTGTGACCAGGACACCAAAACCATGGGATTATCTCTGTGCTTCCCCTCAACTGCAGCACCACATGGTATGCACGTGTTGTGAAAATTACTGCACTACAGTAGCTAGAGGTAGTTTGGGCTACCAGGCAAATCCTATTAAGTCGGGGGTGTCCAATACAGTGTGTATAACTTTGGTTCAGAGAGGACTATTTTTAGTTGCAGTAAGAGTGTTGTGTGCACAGGGCTTTTCTTTCACACCTGATCAGGGAGCTTGGCAGATTCACCATCCCTTTCATGTGCTCAGCAGCTTGGGAGCCAGACCTCTGAGAGTACCGGTGTTTTAACTGGAAATCCTGGTCGTCTTCTCAGGCCATCTGAGGGCATCATGGAGGAGGTCATGATTTTCTGCCTGCTTCTCTGTACAGCATCTCCTCTCCTTCTCACTCACTGGGTTCAGTGATTTAACTCTTGGGTGTGCAGCACCCCACCATCACCATGAGAGCTGTGGTGGGAGAAAGAAGAGATGCTATATGTATGTCAGTAGTGTCATTAAGCTTCTCAAGCTCTTGGTGATGAGCGAGTTTGGGGTAAAGTGGAGCGGGAGTTTGGAGGGACTGAATGTGGCAGAGCCACAGGGGCAGGATAACAAGGAGATGTGCTTGGTCTCCATGGGAAGGAGGATTTACCTGCCTCGCTGGCGATGTCAGTTCATGGATTTAGGGTCTGGCTGGGGAGATAGGAAGGATTTGCTTATTAGAAGAGTCCAGTCTGCAGTAATCAAGTGGTGGAGTGAGGACTTCCTTTGTGAGTGTGTGTTCACAGTCTGGTTTTAGGCTTTGGCATTTGGTGAGCACACTAATGCTATGTCAAGGAATCACCACAAATTTAATTTTACAATAACACACCATTAATGGAGCACAAACAGCAAAGACCAGCAGGAACATGCTCCTTCCTGCAGCTGGCCTAGGCTGGGGTCCCCCCAGCACTGCCAGCCCCCAGGATGGTCCTGTGCAGTGCAGTCAGATGTGTTAATAAGGCCTATGAGCTTTCTGCATGCTTACTGCATTGCATTGAGCAAGTTGATTATAGGGACTGTTTATTTTATGGGGTTTTTACATTCTTATTGGGAGCCATTTGTCAGTCTGCGTGGAAATCTGATTAACTGAGAATTGCTAGCTCTCTGGTATATGTTGACCTATAAAGTGAAGGATACAGCAATAAACCCAGTCCATTAGGCTGCAGGAGAAGTGTGTAGGCTTCTTTGGAGTTTGGAAAGGAGAGGTTTGACATGTAAATGCCTTTCTGTTGGGAGCTTGTTTGTGTTCAGTGCAGGAGTTCTGTGCCCCCAGGGAGGTACTGGCAGCCCCTTTCAGCCCCACTGGTGCTGCTTTCCACAGCCTCCTTCATGGGGATACAAGTGTAAGGCTTCCCCTTTGGCCAGCAAATGCACTTCCCCATCACTCTATGTAAAGTCACTTTCAGTTCTTAAGCAAGGGGATACTTAATCTTGGCATCAGGCACCTTGATGTGTTACCAGAGAGTGTTGAATGGGCTTTGTACGTGGTCAGATAAGGCACAGACAAAGTGACTAATGATACCTGCAGCCTTGCAGTGATATTTTTGTTATATGTCTCTGGTGTAGCAAAAGCCTAAGGCTGTTCTCACCAATAGCCTCTTCTTTTTCTTAATCACAACAGAAGACTGAATTTTTTGTTAGCAGTGTAGGAGAAGCTTTTTGCAGTAAAGTGAGCTTTGTCCTTTGTTCAGGATGCTGCTGCCTGGGTCACACAGTGGGGTGGTTTGGGCAGCAGGGTGGTGCTGCTCATGTCCCCATCCTGGTATCCCTAAAAGAGAGCTGTGAAACTAAAGTTCGGGGTGGCTCTTGAGATCCCCTATACTGTTTAACTGAAACACTCGAAGATACAAATAAGTTCTTTACTGTGAGGGAGGTGAGGCACTGGAATGGGTTGCCCAGAGAAGTGATAAATGCTCCATCCCTGACAGTGCTCAAGGCCAGGTTGGACAGAGCCTTGGGCAACATGAGGCATCCCTGCCCATGGCAGGGGAGTTGGAACTAGATGGCCTTAAGATCCTTTCCAACCCTAACTATTCTATGATTCTGTGATTCTATACTATAAATTTAATGCCTGAGGAGCTGCGGAATAGAAGCAACAGCTGAGTCCTGGTTAGCAGGGATTCAAAACTGTGTTTGAGCTCATGAGAAGGGACAAATAATCTCATGCTGGCTCTTTCTCTGAAATGTCTGCATCGAAGCTTTGGAGGTGTGAGCTGCCAGTGCTCCTGGATGTCTGGAGCCTTACTGGTTTTTGGGAAGAAGGGAAAAGTGACAAGCTGAGAGCAAAGCCACCCGCCTGCAACACAGCATAGCAGTGCTAAGGGTGTGTTCCTGCTCTGAGCTCTCTTCAGGCTTTGCCCACTTCATGGAGAGACTTAATTCAGTGTCTGAGAGACTGATTATGCCCATGTAGGTATGGGGATGCTGAAGGGGCTAATGGAAATACATGGGGTGATATGGTGATGTCTGTTCTCCACTATTGCCCAGGAATTTGTGAGTGTTGGCAGGCTGTAAAACGTAAAGCCCATCGCTGGGTGGAGTGAGAGCAAACGTGTGGTTTGTGCATGTGTTTTTGTGTTGTATTTAAGAGAAAAAAACCATCTAAAAATAAATGCCGGCTTGCCTCCGCTTCCTGGCTTGCGCAGGGCTGCGGTGGAGCAGCCGGAGCAATGGGGTGGCCACCCTGTCCTGTCCTGCGGGACTTCCCTTCTGAGCGTGGGGCAGCCAGAGGGACGAGGTGAGGGGCAGCTGGTGGGGAGCGGGGATGGTGGTCCAGCCTTTCTCCAGGTGCGAGGGGGACATGCTGCCATCAGGTGTCAGTCATGCATAGGGTGGTGGCTGCAGGAATTCCTCTGCGCCTATGAACAGATGTCGTGGTGTGATCATGTAGGTCCTCTATCAGGCCCAAGCATGTGTTTTGGCAATGAGGGAGGTGATTGCTTTAAACCCTGAATCCCAGAGAGTAGTTTAGAGGTCTGGCTGCTGCTCTGCGGGAAATGGGTGAGCAAGAAGAGCAGCAGTGAAGCCATCAGAAACTTATAAGTCATCCTCTCGTGCCACTGCAGCAGGATGGTTTTACAGTGGTAACCTGCACTGAAACTTGTCTTGAGAACCATCAGGACACTAAGCAATGGCAGCTGTACTGGCTCGTGGAGGGCTTTGCTGTCCAGGTAGGGAGGAGTAGCACAGTGCTGGGGTGGTTGCTGAGCTGGTGCCAGGAGGGCTGCAGCTGGGAAATGAGAGCTGTGTTGGGAGGTTTTTTTTTTCATTAGGGATGTTGGATGCTAGGGCATTTCCTACTATGTTGTTTTTTTCTGATTTTGATTTGGGTTTTTGTTTGTTTGTTTAAGAAAGCCTAATGGTATTGTACAGGGGATGCACAGGTGATTAAAATGTTTGTAATACTAAAATGTCTTTGAACAAGCTGACAAAGGCGTTAGGAAGTTGCGTCATGTTCTCTCTGCTCTTTACCGCAGAATTGAAACTCCCCTCACTTACGGTCAGTAGGATATTGCAGAGCCTGGTTCTGGCCTGAGCTGACAGCAGGGACTTTTACTTTCTTCTCTGTATGAGCTAAATTCATTTTACTCCATGAGCCTCAATGAACCTTATTTTTGCCTCCATGGACCTAGTTTTTACCTCCGCAAACCTGCCTTGCTAGTCTTAATCCAGAAGTTGATGGTGTGGAAAGATTTCTCTAGAAGTCCTCCTAGGTCTTACCAGTGATTTCTTGTCATTAGTCCTACTAACTTGTGTACCGTCTGTATGTTTACATTGTATACATCATAGCTTGTTAGCTCAGGAAGCAGCCTCATGGGAGAATCGGTGTCTTCAGCCTTTCGTGATCTCGGTTTTCTGACCTGTATTGAAGTATTTTTCTACCAGCCCAGAGGAGGTGGTGCTTGTGGTCACCAGGGAGTTATGGGTTTGCCAAGTGGTGGGTTGCTCACCTGGGGCAGCCAATGAGAAGCATCTGACATTTTAAAAGCATTAGTGGATGATGGATATTACATCTGTATGTGAAAGGTACTTTAAAAAGGGTATGGAGGGGTTGCAGATTGCCCATCTAACTGGCAAAGCATCTAGAATAGCAGAGCTGCTAGGGGGAGCGTTTTGCCATGCTTGGGGCTTTTCTGAGGAGGGGTAAAGTTGGCAGATGCCATTTAGTTTCCAGAAGACTGTAGGCAGTTGCGCACATATAATTTTGAAGGGAATAATTGTGGGTGGAAGGAAAAATGTGGCGGGTGTGGTGAAGCAGGGCTCTGATGAGCGTCACAGGGTGGTTTCTCTGTGCCTGTGTTTCCCCAAAGAATGTCCAAGCACTGGTGGCTGTGTCTCTGCTAAGTGACCCTGTGGGGATGCTCTGGGCTGTGACCCCTGGGTACCAGAGCACCTGAGGAAGAGGGGAAGGGGTGCTCCTGCACTGACTTGAGTGAAGGCATGAGGCTGTCTCCTTGTCCTTGCTAATGTCCCAGCCCAGGGATGGCTAGCTGCTTTTTCTTAACTGTGGGTTATTCACCTGCTTGGTTTTCCTCTGTGGGGGAAGAACTGGCTGTAGTGCAGGGATGCTCTTTAGTGTATCTGTCAGTTTCAGCTTGCTGTGAATTTTGTGACTAATTGCTGCAGCAATTAAATTCAGTGTCTGAAGGCAGCGCCACAGTCATGTGTGATGGGAGGGGACAAAAACAATTTTTCTGTTTAGCTCCTCTGAAGGCTTCTTTTGATCTGGCCAGTTTGGCCAGTTTTGTTGTTGGTTGGTTAGGATTTTTTATATTTTGAGGTGTGGGGTTTGTTTTTTTTTTGTTATTAAAGAAAAGACAAAATAATAGCTCCTCGCCTCTTTAATGTAATATAATTAGATGAAGGAGCAAACTATTGAATGGTTCTGGCTAAAGCCGTGAAAAAGAATAATTTTAACTGTTGTTATGAGAATTTTCCCTTTTCTGCTTTTATGATGATGAATGCCCGTTTGTATTTTAGCATCTGTTCCTGTAAGAATGTGGAAGGAAATGAGCTGGCTCAGCAGAAACTGAAACCCAAACTAATCACACGCTGTAGTAAATGCTCAATAGCCTCATTGTTTGTGGGCACTTCAAGGGCAAACTCAGAAAAAAACACCCCAACAAATCAAACAGCATTAAAACCTGGGATAGACGGCAGAGAAAGCATCAAAGCCCTTCTGTTGTTTTCCCTAGCATCCCGCAGGCTCCATGCACGTGCCCAGCAAACACAGAGCTTCGCAGCAAACCACCAGGAGCTTTGCCCTGCTGCTTGGGGTGCCAGGTGTGGGGTCTCACAGCCAGGGGTGCCAGAGCCCGGCTTCACCATCACTGGGGTGGCTGATTCCTGCCAAAGCTCTTTATGAGCTTTCCAAGGCTGGCTGCTGTGCAGCCCCCAGAGTCCTTCCGTCCTTTCACCCTGCACTTCCCCACTTGCATAACTGACTTAGGCATTACCTTCACTGCTCTCCTTGCCGTGTCTTTGGAGCTCCTGCATCACTTGGCCTCTTTGTTTCGATAAATAACTTCCCGGCCGAGTCGCTGCTTAGGTGAGGTCTATTTCAAAGCAGAGACTCTGAGTTTACATTCTTGCCTATTTAATTTTGCAGATCTGTTTCATACCTAAGCGCACTGGGATTATTTACTGAAAGTATATGGAGAATAATATTTCTTATTTAAAAAATCCCAGTAGCCTGTGTGCGCTTTATGCTTTCTCTGGTCAGAAACAGAAAGTGAAGTGGATGGGTTTTTCTGTAATTATCAGGCAGAGAGAAGTGTAGAGATCAGTAGCAGAGCATAAACAGAAGGAAGTAAAGCAGCTCTCAAGTGTTTTAATGAACTGAGTAGCTAATTTGTTTAGTATGAGTTGTCACTGGGCCTTCAGTTTGGCACTTAGGGTTTGTTTGTTAAATACAAATAAATAAAGCATGGAAATGAAGTTTCTAGAAAGAGTGATCCAGCTTAGCTGTGCATATATTCTTTAGTCCCACATGTGGGATTGCTTGGTCTGCGCTGGTGTTCCCTAGTTGAGTTTTTTCTTGTGAGGTTTTATTGTCTATTTTAACTTATTAATGCCATAGAGAGTGGGATTGGGCGCTCCCTCAGCCACTTTGCTGATGACACTGAGCTGAGTGATGCGGTTGATACCTATGAAGGAAGAAAAGATCTCATACACAGGGAGCTTGACAGGCTGGAGGGGCAGGTCCATGTGAACCTTATGAAGTTCAACACAGCCAAGTGAAAGGTTCTGCACCTATGGCCCCAAGTGTCAATATAGGCTGGGGAATGAAGGAACTGAGGACTTGGGAGTAGGGGTGGACAAAATATTGGACAAGAAGCAGCAAGATGCACTTGCAGCCCGGAAGGCGTGCCCAGTAGCTCAGTTCTCCCCCTCTACTCCACTCTCTTGAGATCCCATCTGCAGCCCTGCATTCAGCTCTGGGGTCTCCAGCGCAGGAAAGACCTGGACCTGTTGGATGAATTCCAGAGGAGGCCACTAAGATGGTCAGAGGGTTGGACAGGAGGGGTCACCTCTCCTATGGAGACAGGCTGAGTGGGTTGGGCTTGTTCAGCCTGGAGAAGAGAAGGCTCCAGGGAGATCTTAAGAGCAGCTTCCAGTGCCTAAAAGGGGCCTACGAGAAATCTGGAGAGGTGCTTTTTACAAGGGCCTGTAGTGACAGGACAGGGGGAATGGCTTTAAACTGAAAGGGGGTAGGTTTAGAGTAGGAAGGGGCTCTTTACTGTGAGGGTGCTGAGGCGCTGGTACAAATTGCCCAGAGAATCTGTGGCTGCCCCATCGCTGGCAGTGTTCAAGGCCAGGCTGGATGGGGGCTACTGAAAGTTGTCCCTGCCAATGGCAAGAGGGCTGGAACTAAGTGATCTATAAGGGCACTTCCAACCCAAACCATTCTGTGATTATTCCTGTGACATCTGGTGCCAAAACCTGCATTTGTTTGCTGGCAAAGGCTGATATTCATACTGTACTTGAACAGCTGTTGGCACTGGTGCTTGATGAAGGTAAGCAAAATTCCTGTGTCTGAGTGGAAGAAGTGTTCTTCGAGTTTAAGGCATAAGGCATCTAGTATTTTCAGTCAGGGTGAGTTTTAATGATATTTTATGGGCTGGGAGGCAACGGTAGAAAAGAGGTGCATAACCTTTTGAAGAGGATGAAGCAGGTTGTTATTTTAAGCTTGCGAAGTGTTGCCACTTACCAGGCAGCTCTTCTTTATCCCCATCCTTTGTCCTTAGACCTGCCCAGGACTGATTTGAGGGGACCCTCCACCTTGTTGATGTAGGAGGATGTTTGCTGCTGCAAGATGTGTTTCTCCAGCCAGCTGCTTGGCGAAGCAGGGAATTCCCATCAGCTGTATTGCTACTTAGATTACCCGCTTTTTGGCGCAGAGAAAGACTCTTTTTAGCCCTGTGTATGGCGCCTGGCATAGCAGAGACCACATCTCAGCTGGCACTTCTCTGCATTGCAGCAGGAGCGCTCCAGCTTCCTGCTTTTGGGCTGGGGCAGCCGCTGGCAGATGCAATCCCCTCTTGGAGCTGGTGCAGTGGCTTTGCTACTAGTCAACTTTAAGACATACCACCTAAGATGTGTTTTTAGCAAAGCGCTGCTTGTATGAATACATGAAACCCGGCTGCTCCTGTTAAACGTACAGGCTGGAGTGTGTGCATGGTGTGGTTTTCTGTGGAAAAGCTGCAGGGACCACTATTTCCATGCCTGCAATAGCAGCATCAAGAAATTGGGTGTATTTTGTTGGAGTTATTTGTGAGTAGAGAGTGGCACTGTTTGTTGCAGAGCTCCCTAAGCTCTGCCTGTGGTGCTCCTGGCGGCCCCATGGCTTGCTGGCGCAGCCTGGAGAAATGTGTGGCTGTAGCTCCCCGCCCAGCTGGAAAGAGCAGTTTCAGTCAAGAAACAGTCACTCTCTATGGGAAAAGTCATTCTGGGGGATGAAGCAGATTTTTTCAGTGGCATGCTGAGACATGGAGGGGTTTGAGGCTTGTTCATAACTGATGTGTTGGCAGTGGTGGGCTGTCGGAGCAAGTGCTTGGCTGAGCAGGCTTGTGCCTGACCAAAGCTACCTGCATGCCTCAGCATACAGCCAAACACCCTTATGGCATAGCCTGAAGTTTTGGTAAACTTGTGGTATTTTTGCATGGTTTTCCCCATCCATTCACTTGTACAATGCCCAATCCAGCACGCCTTCCTGGTTTGCAGAGAGTCATACTATGTTGCCCCAGTGAGAGCACTGCTTAGAGCTAGGGGAGGAGTTGTGCCAGATGACCGTGGTCCCACCCATGGTCTGGTAAAGCAGCAAAGGGCATGCTTCTTTAGATGTCGCCAAAAAATAATGTTCTTCTCAGTGGCAAATCTCTCATTGACTATAAGCCCCATGTGTCTGTAAGCATGTGTGAACATGTGTTTTCTGAACTGCTTCACCTGCCCCTGTGGCAGGTACTGAGACTCCTCATGCTTCAGGGGGGCTGCAGACCTGCTCACAGCACTCAGGCATTTTCAGTCCTTTTTTCACTGCTCTAGTTAAAGTGGGTGTTTTTATTTTATTTTCAGAGCAAACTGCCTAATGGACTTTTTGTTTCAGCTCTTCCTCTGATGTGTGAGATTTTAATCTACCTCTTTCAGAGGAAAAAGACCTTAATTTTAGGTAAAATAGAAATATATGTGTGTGAGAAGCTGCACTTGCTGAAATGTTTTCTAATACACAGATCCTGTTGAATAGCAAATAGTGATTGTGGTCTCTTCTAGTTAAGGCTGTGGTTAGATTTGTTTGATTTGGTTTTGTACAAGCCTGCTGTTTTGTTTATGAAACAAATACACCATTATTCCCTGTTCTCACACTGGGTGAACAGTAGAAGTGATCTTTCTCCGTCTCCTTTCACAGCTGGAGAAGAAACTAGAAGGTCATTGTGTGACTTGCATCACTAGGTTTTGCATGTGGAGATGTTCCAGAAACGTGTCAGATCGCTTACTTCTTAACACTGTTTTTCCACTGAGCTTTTACATCGCTTTCATCAGACCTTTTCAGTGGATGGGTTTTGAAGTTCCTCATTTGGGAAGGCACAGATCACAGAAGTCTTAATACCACAACACTGCTGTTCGTGATTAATGTGGAGGAAGATCAGAACATGGTTCTGAGAGAGCTGGGTATCCCTGGGGATAGTCACAGAAAAGGCATGAAATGCAGGGCAGTACATCTCTGAATGAGGTAGAAGCTGCTCATCTGGAAATGTGGAGAAGAGCCCAAACAGAGCAGAACACAGATTGACCCAAGGCACTAAGGTGAAAAGACAAATCCCCTTCTTGGATGAGTTCCCAATGCAGATAAGGAAACTTGGTGTTGAGGTGAGACCTTGTCCAGGATGGCGCATGCAGTCCCAGTGGTCAGGAGTCGGGAGGCTGTCACTGCACTAAGAGCAGAAGAGGATTTCTGTAGCATAGGGAAAGGAAAATGTGTGTCTCAAAGGCGGCAAGAAGAACCCAGTCAGTTAAGCTGGGAAGGCCAAGGCTGATGTGGGTATGATGGCTCTCTGTCCATGTGTGTAGCAGCAGGGAAGACTGAAAGAAGGTGGTGCTGGTAGCAGAGCAGATGTGGTCACCAGCGCTGAATACAATTGGGCTGGAAGTTAAGATGATTTTGAGCTAGTAGAGGAGTGAAGCCTGTGACTGGGATGGTAGGTACAAAGCCTGGCTGGCTTTTGGGATGAAGCTCAGGAAGAAAGTCAGTGAGTGATGCTGCATCTGCCATATCAGAGCCCAGACATGGTGTTTCCAAGAAGAGCAGTTCTTCTTCAGGAATATTAAAAACAATGAGTACATCAAAATGCAAGTATATTGAGATACATCCATTGCGGTATAGCTCTGTATGGAAACCATTAGGACAAAGCTGAGTAATGGAAGCTTATAGGATACCGAGATGGCTTGGAAGCAACAAGAAAAAGAGAAATAACCTATAACAGACAAACCTAATTTGCAGGAACAGTGCCACGAAGTGTCTTTGCTTCACTGAATGCCCATGGTGGGTATGCCACCTCTGTGAGGCTGGCACTCAAGCAGGTCTGCCCCTGTCACTCCTGGCTCGAATTTGATGTTGCCACAGGCTGTTTTTTATTGCACTTTGTCTAATTTCAGCCAAACAAAGCCACCTTCTCAGCTGGGTGCTCACTGTACTGCCATAATGTGAATTAGTGGAGAAAACCCAAGAGTTTTGTAATGACAGTGCATTTACTGAGCTCATTTTGTTGTCCAGTGAACCCTATCTGCCAGAACCTGGCGGATAATTGCTATGAGAAATAGTTCTGACTCTTTTGCTCCCTGAAAAATGGGGGAGGAGTTGATAACTTTATCTCTTCCAGTTTTGGACCAAGCACAGTTTCGATGGCTATCTCAGCAGGTCAAAGCCACAGACATCTGTTCCAAACCAGTGGGTAATTGCTTTGTGCAAAGCCATTCATGAACTAATTTTTTCCTCCAGGAAGGTAAAGTTTGTTTATTCAATCCCATTTCAAAGTAATGCCTTTTCTTAACAGAGACCGTAGCAGAAATGTGTGCTCAACTTGGTTATTTCTGACCTGACTATATCTTCATTTTCGTTTTGAGAATATAATTTGAAGTACATTTTTTCCACATTGCTTCTTCATCTGTCTAGCCTGACATTTTCCAAAACTGTGGTTTCCTTCCTTCTCTCCCTTATTTTCCACTATTAAATCTTCCACCTCATTGAAAATACCTGATATGTAGATTTGAGCAGCTTTGGCATAGCAGGAGATTCTACGATTGAGTTAATAAGCAGCATGCTAAGGATAGGTTAAAAGACAACAAACAGCTTTCTGCTGTGGGCTGTTGCTCAGGATGGAGAAGAGGACAAGTGATGGGTGTGAAAACAGAGTATGTACATTAAAATGGACAGATAACTGGTGTAGTACCGTACAGAGGAAAGCTCTGGATGGTCTGCAGATACGTATTACTGTATTTAGAGTCTGATTCTGTTAAATCCAAGCAAAGTAATTTCCCATCAGTATTCATTAGGAGTGGGTGTTTTTTGGTCAATGCCACTATTTGCTTATCAGTACTGTTGCCCAACCTGCAGGTTGTCCTGGCTCCAGTGTTCATGGTCTACATATGGGACTATGCAAGAGGGCAGGCGGGAGGCAATGGGGGAAGGTCTGGCGTGGCCGCTGAGGTGGGCAGGGAGACAAAGAGCCAGGATGGATGAATGGAACAGGTTGAGTGTCTCCATCCATCAGAATAAGGGGTCTGCTGAAGCCCTCTAGGCCATATGAGAGAGGGCTAAAAGGTAAATGGGGCTAAGAAATAGTGTGATGTTGAGGTGGCATTGCAAAGTGCAAATGTAGCTTCCAGATTTTCCTTTTTCAGCAAAGGATGTTCTCAGCAGGCAAACTGAACTCTGCACTTCTGGTGGGGGAGCTGAAAGCTCTGTCCCGGGCTTTTCACAGGCTTTTTTTATCTGGATGGTGCTGGTCACAATGGGACTGTGGGCAGATCAGCCTTCCCCTTCCCACCAATGTGTTGAGAACTGCTGCAGCAGAGCGGCTGCATCCCATGGGAGACCCCCGGCAGCCTTCATCCGGGTCTCAGCCGCATAGGACTTTCTTTTAACAGCAACCCTTTTGGTTTTCAGCAGAGCCTGGAGGAGGGTTATTTAAAGCCCTCGTCCTTTCTGTGGAATATAGGAAGTGGGAAGCGCTTCCTCCCCGCAGATCTCTATCCAAAGCTTTTGTCCGCTTCCTTACAGTCCCACCCTGCTTGGAGTTGCTCCAAAACCAAGCATAATGGGGCAATGTGCCGTTGTTCAGTGGGGTCATCTTCAGCTGCAGCTCCTCTCCTTGTCCAAAACAAGGTTTTGGCACCAGAATGCCAAAGAGGGCTGTCTTGGGCTGGACTGTGGGATGTATAAATGCCCATCTGTCCACCCTGCCTCACCACCCTTCCTGCAGTTAGAAATGGTGTTGCAGAGAGGGAATATGGGGATTGACCTCTCTTTGGGAGCCTGATTGATGCTTGCTATCTTTTGTTTGTGAAACTTAAGGGAGGTTTCAAAATAAGTCTGACTGTCATGATCTCTGCGATAGAGGGTCAAGAAGCTAAAAAAAAAAATAATGATGTTAACCACATTCATGTTAACCACATGAATGGTTTTAAGATATGGCCTGCTCTTTTCAGAGCATGGGGAGGAAATGTGAGACTATTTCTGTTGTGCTGGGTATGTCTCAAGAAAGTCCAGCAGCAGCATTGTGCCTGTGTTTGCAGAGGGGAGAGACAAGAGATTGAATGGGAGGCTCAGCCTGGGCAGAGCATCAGCTGGAGGATCTACCTGGTACCTCCATGGTCCAGATTGCCTTCAGCTGAGCAGATAAAGCTTCACGTTCGTCTGCCAGGAACGTCTTCCCCGGCACCAGTATGACGCCAAACGTGTACATCAGTTTCAGAGCAGACTCCCCTTGGCCCTAAGGGCAGTACATAAGGTGGTGCATTTGTCGGCCATCCCTTTTCAACATTCATACTGCCAACAAAAAGCTGTTCACAAGCTTCAAGGCAAAAGGAAGTGGCCTCGCTGTTATGTGCTGAAAGATGATGTCTGCCCACCTCAGGAGAAGGCATCACTTCAGAAACTTTCAGTTAGTGCACATTCCTCCACCATCATAGCCCTCCTTTTAACCACTGCCGCGTCCTTTAAACACTTTTTTCCTGTTCCTCTTAGGAGGAAAAAATAAATGATAAATTATTGTGTTGATGTTACACAAATGTTGCGCTTACGGAAGGGTCTTGTTGAGATGGTTTCTCACACAGGATACCTTCTCCTGGTGCAGAAAAGCTGCTGGAAATTTCCAAGAAAATAGGTATGTCATCCTTGGGGAAGGAAGATTAAAAAGAAATGGTGGCTATTGTGGGTCTTTGTTTGTGAAAAGCACAGAAGTCAGTGAGGTTTAGTAGGATTTTCTGTAGTCCTGTTAGAAGTGGAGCTGGCTAGTACTTGATATCAACTGTAGCTTAGGTTCTTTTCAGAGATCAGAGTAATGAATGAAAAGTGGCTGAGGTCAGTATTCTAGTGTGGCTGGACTCAGAAGAGCTTTATCTGTCCATGGCCTGATGGTGTTAAAATCTTACTGATTAGATTCCTTTTTCTTTGCCTTTGCTAAAAAAATGTTCATGAAGATAGTGCCATCTGAGAGAGAGACCTTAAGGTGGTATCAGGAGTAGGTTTTCTCCCTTGTCCCCTTCTCCCCCCATGCATGTCCACCTTCAACATTGCTGTTGAGAGAAGATACTCATTTCCTGTTTTTACAGTCAAGACCTTCACTGATGTGGTACCAAGGCGGTGGGACAGGATGTGCCTCAGGTGGAGGTCAGCTCTTCTCATTCCTCCCCTGTCAGGGTGCTTCCTGCTTCACAACCATCACATCTCCTTCCTGTTACCCTACACAGTTAGGGAGGAAAGTACACCCATTTGGCCACTACTGGCATCAATTAGAGATATAAAATTCAGCATGATTTGATTTTCCATTTGCTGTTTTACCCAGCCTGCTGACAGAGGCTCAGCTCCAGGCAGCCCTTACCCACAGTGCTCAGAAAAGCACATTTGGTGTGGATACTGCTGGGGATGGAGCCCCATGGCGGAGGGTAACGAAAAAAGTGATGTCTTGAGTCCTGATTGCGTGGTTTACTTCTGAGGTTATATGCATTTGAGTGTTGAATGTCACACAGAAATGCCAGAGGAGAGAAAGGATTTTCTTAGGGGTGCTGTTGGTGCCCCTGAAAATGTCATAGTGTGTCTCGGTCAAGGGGTCTTCAGCTGTCTCCTCTGGTATGGGGCACTGCCTTTCTCTGAAACAGACAGTCATATTGCTTTTCTGCATAGTTTATAGTGAATGCACTTAAAAGCAAATCATACTGTTGAATGTTCAGGATTAATGAAAATTGCAGCAACTTAGTGCATGGGCTGGAACTGGAGGTGTCCTGCTGTGCTGCTGCATTAGCCTCTGCCTTGGACTCAGCTGCTGGGAGAGTCACAGAATCATAGATCAGCTGGGTTGGAAAAGACCTTTAAGATCGTCAGGTCCAACCATTACCCCAGGACTGCCAAGTCCGCCACTAAACCATATCACTAAGGACCTCATCTACGGGGGTTTTGAACACTTCCAGGGATGGCAACTCCACCCCTGCCCTGGGCAGCCTGCTGCAGTGCCTGTGCACCCTCTCTGTGAAGAAAGTTTTCCTATTATCCCATCTAAACCTCCCCTGGAGCAGCTCGAGGCCATTACTTCTTGTCCTCTTGCTTGTTATTTGGGAGAAGAGACTGACCCCCACCTCACTACAACCTCCTTTCAGGTAGTTGTAGAGAGTGATAAGGTCCTGAGCCTTCTCTTCCCCAGACTCAACAATCCCAGTTCCCTCAGCTATTCCTCATCAGACTTATTCTCCACATCCTTCACCAGCTTTCTTGCCCTTTTCTGAACCCAAAAGGAGTCTTCTGGAGTCCAGTAAGTGTGGTCCCTGACAGCTCAGTGAGGGGGTGCTACCCATTTTTCTACTGCTTTTGTAGGAACTGGTCACAAAATAATGTGATATCTTCTGTTTTCTGGAGATCTCCCATCTTTAAAGATGGGAACTGAAGTAAGAGATGAAAGCGGATATTACTTGTATCACTAAGCGTTATGCATGGCCAGAGAGATGGTCTATCATATTACCACTGATTAAGCAAGGATGTCCTTCTTATCTCTGCAGTGGGTACAGAAAATGGCACTTTGTGGTCAGGATCCACCTAAGAGGAGCATCAGAGTCCTGCTCATCCCTGCAGCCGTTGGGTCTGGAGTTCACACCTCTGAGGCACTACCTTGGGCAAACACCCGCATGTGCCCTTGCCTGTGGGGAGCCACCAGCCCGGCATCCTTTGGTGTGAGCAGACCTTGCCACCCCGGGAGGATGGCAGGACATTGCCCCAGATGGATTCTCACATCCCAGCTTAGCATTACATTGCTATAATTCAGTACAAGGTGTTTGGGGTTGCAGTCTCATGGCACAAATACTCGTGGCTGTCCTGAATACTAACTTGAGCATGAACCTCATGTGATGTTCTTGTCCAAGATGTGTGCTAGGGATGTGGCTTTCCTGCATGTGATAGTAGTCTCTGCACTTTTGGCTCTGTGATTTTAAAAATAAATAAATAAATAAGATCCCTGTGAGGCTAGTACAGTCACCCCTCAGCTAGCATAGAGATTGGGCTGATTCCTACCAGCAGAAGATTTGGTCTTCAGATGCCTGAGTTGCTGCATCCAGCAGAACCAGGTTTCTTCTTTATGGGTGGAATGCTGTTCTCATGTAGTTATTTTCCAAAGTTTTTCTTTCACAGGGTTTCTGCACCTCTGCAAAGAAAAAAATAAAGTAAAATTAAGCTCTAGGTTTGCTTTAAGATTTTTAACTTCAGTTTTGCTTTTGTCATTCAGCAAACAGGAATATGACAGTGTGAAACAATTAGGTTACTATCACTGGTCGTTGTCACTGAAGAGAACGGTGTTTTGAGAAGAATTTTGGTTTAGTGGAGTGTATTTTTACAAGGAGGTTGGTTAACCAGTGGTTTTTGTGCTATTTTGAAGTGACGATCTGCTAAAAAAAAAGCTTGATTAAAAAGCGAGATTAATAAAATAATAAAATAATCTAATGCACTTTAATTAATTTGACATTTTTGGAACAAAAAGTTGGGTAGTAGTAGAAATTGTTAGCAATATTTGTGTATTTGGGAGGTGAAAATGTTAGTGACAGTCGTACTCTTTGGGTTGATATACCCCCCCCCCCCCCCACTGTTTCAGTATTTTAAATCAGGCATTGAAATAAATGTTAGTTGAAGTTTTATTAAAGGCAGCTAGTTGGCATATCTCCAAAACACATTTCTGAGCATCTTTTTACTAAGCATACTAGATAATGCTTCTTAAAAACAATAAAATAAGAATTCAGTCCACCCTTTGAAAACAAGGCCAAGGCTCTTCCCTGTTTCAAATTAGCTGTCCTGAAATCCCCTTGATTCCTTCAACCTCTGTATCCCAGCACAGTATCTGCAATGGGGGAAGGATGTCAGATCTCTTCTGATTTTGGGCTTGTTTGGGGTTTTTTTTATTTAGGCATCATTAGCAGCAAGGATGGTCTTGCAGAGCAGCCTCTGAGGGCTGATTGTCATCCATCACTGTCTCTTTAGCAAGTCTCATTGCCCCCAAACTGTCCATTTTCTCTACATGAATGGTTCTGATGCTATAGAGCTTGCTCAGGTGCCATTGGCTGGCTCTTATACTGCTGTGTTTTGGCTAATTCTTCTAAAATATAATCCAGCTTCCTTTCTCCCAGAGCTGTGGGTATTCTGTAGAGAATTATTCTGTGATTTACCTTCATTACTTAAGTAAATGCATCATATGAAAATCCAATTACAACTGTGCTAATTCTATGGTTTACTTGTATAAAAAATGTAATGTCCTGTGCTGATTTTGACACTTCTGTTCACTTTCTCTAAAAGGGACCCATGTTCTCTCTGATTTTCCAGTTCACATCAGGCCCCTGCCCCTATTCTGCAGGCCTGCACTCACAGAGCTTTATTTAGATTTACGTATCACAATAGTATATTCAGAGAACGTGACATGGGCTTTTCCTCATGCAACCTAACCTTCTCAGAAAAAGACCTTGTGCACTAAGACATTGTGCTGACATGTTTTCCTTGCTCTGTAATATTGTGTAAACAGACTAGAATTTATTTTTTTTAAGCCTTGCCAACTTTTCAGAGAGTCTGAAGACAAAATAGGATTGGCCGCTTCTCCCTTGGCTTCATTAAAAAAAAAGGAAAGGGCAAAGGGGGGAGACAAGGAAGATCCACTCATGATTTTCTTTTCCTGTCTGCAATCACATGCTACTTTGCTGCCCAGTCTTCTCCCACCCAAATTAACCCAATTTCCTAATTTACTCAAAATATTTCTGTGCTACTCTTATTGCATTGGGAATATTTGTCCTTTACTATAATAAGCTCTCCGCCCTGAGCTGGAGAACAGCATGGAGAGCTCCCGGAGGAGCTACCGCTTTTATTGTCCCAACGCAGGTCTCATCTTTTCCTCATTAGCAACAATTGAGAATTTTTTGGGGTGTTTTGTGATTCTGTTTCTTCTTTGCAGGAAATTTCTAACCTTGCCCTCACCTCCTGGTGATGGGGGTCTGTGCTGGCAAGCACAGTGGGTACCAGCGTGCCATGGCTCATTGCAGTGACTGCAATGGCTGGAAAGGTGTTGCCACTGTCATCTGCAAATGCCTTTGCACCCCATACCTATAATGTGAATGCAAAACTGTTCACAGGTTAATGCACTGGTGCTGGATGTGAGAGACTAATTGATTTTTCCATCTAAATCAGGACTATAATCCCAAGTAAAGTGACTTCAATAGATCGGAGCAATCCAGAGACCTATAAGTGAATGTCTTAGGTTTCAGCCTGTGCAGCTAACTCCATTAAATTAATGGGCCAGCCTGGAAATATTCCTCTCATAGCTATTTGCAGGATTGGAGCTTTGTAGTTACATCATTGTTTGCTGAGCTAGGGGTAGGTGGTTATCTATAACGGGCTTTTATCCCAGATGTGCAGTCAGGTTTTCAAGACCACACAGTTCTTGAGTTTGTGTTTATGGGTAAACTTACAAAGTGAGGTGGCTTGAGGTCTGTTGCCAGTTCACTGCACCTCTCAGAGGAACCTTCAGTGTACATACCTTAATTGTTGCAGAGTGTTCTGGAACTGAAAATGAGGGCGATCCTTCCCCTTCACCCATCTTTTTTAATAAGCTTCTGGAAGGGGTTTAACTTGAAAATAAGTTGCAAGTAAGCAGTGGTACTTAAATAAAAGCATGATTAGTCATTGAAAATGAAAAATGTAAAAAGCCCATTTATTTACTTAGTGTGGTCTGTTCTTTGCTTGTCAGGTTTCGTTTCTCTTTGTTTCCCCGAAGGCAGTGGAGGAAGGAGCTTCAGCTCTTTCTCATCTCAAACTCCACAGCGTTTCTGCAGGGTTTGAATTTTTTTGCAGCAGTATTGATTGAGATTTCTCCTTTGTCTTGCTGCTTCTATTATTAAGTTTTCAAGAGGTGAAGATTTTCCTTGCTGTGCTTTGAACTTTATCAGAAAGGTGTTACTTTTGACCCCATTTCTACAGCTTGGGAAGACGAAGCAGGTGCTGCAGTAGCTGGTGTATGAGTGTCAGCATTGCTTTTGCCACAGGGCAGGAAAGAAGTTCACATGACTTTTACCAGGCAGGACCCAATATCTATAGCAACGTATTTGTATATCCTGTGCCTTCACTATTGCAGTGCTCGTTGCTTAGGATACTGGCATTAAAACATGTAACAAAATCTGCTCTTTACTCCAGAGTTCATTATCTCTCCCACGCCCATGTAATTGCACGTTTCCCCTCCCAGTTCTGATGAGACCCATTGACCATGGTCCAGAGGATGTCATTATAATCCCATTTTGCAGCCTTTTTGCTACGTGATCTTTTATTAGCACCAGGCATTTGTTGCTAGCTGTGGTGCTCAAGGACCCATCTCCCTCTTGCAGCTTGGCCCACGGGAGCTGGAGTCTTCTTAAATACATCTGTGCATTGACTTGAGTTGGTGAGTAATGGTGCTAACAGGGCCCAAAACATTTTTCTGGAAGGGTGTGTTCCTGAAGTGTGGCCCCACAGATCTTCAGTGGTTGTGGCTTTTCTTTGGGCTACCTGTGGGGTTTTTTTGTGGGTTTTGTGGGGTTTTTTCCTTTTAAATACAAGGATCAAACTTTTAAAAATACAGCCTCAGAACAAGGCAGCATGGTTGCGGAATTGCCCTTTCATGGCTCTCATCTTCACCTGACCATGGGAAAAGGGTATTGAGGTTATTTCACAGAATGGTTGACGTTGACAGGGACCTCTTGAGATTATCCAGTCCACCCCACTGCTCAGGCAGGGTCAGGCTGCCCAGGACCATGTCCAGTTGGGTTTTCAGTATTTCCAAGGCTGAAGGCTTCGCAGTTTCTCTGGGCAACCTGTGCCAGCGTTTGGCCACAATCACTGTGAAATAGTGTTTCCAAGCAAAGCCTTTCTTAACATGATGCTCACAGGATCCCTGTGTGCTAAATCCTTTTGTCTCTTCTTCTGCACCCCAAGGCAGAAGGCATCAGTGACAGATCTGACAGTTCAGGTGTTTCAGGAAAAAAAACCTTTCACCCCTCTAGGAATGGTTCTTGCATTTCAGACCAACTTAGAGCAGTATTTCCTGTCTGGCTTGTGCTGTTTATTTGCTTTGGGCTCCTGCAGTCCCAGAGGCACTGTGCTACAGCTTCAGGACCACAACAGATCTCAGACATTCTTGTTCTGTTTTATAAATGAGCACTGCAAGAGAAATGATGCTAGATTTCCCCCTGCAAAGCAGATAGCTCAGATAATATAAAGAGTATTTATTCTATGTCCCTGTGCACTGCCTTTCTCTGCTGGAAAGCACCTATGTTCTATAGACAAGCATTTCATCAATTTTCCTCTTTTTAACACTAAATCAGTATCCAAGGGGGGTTGCACAAGGAAGTGCATCTCTGCAGTCATTCCTCCTTTTGCAGCCGTGACTAATTCACTAAGAGGATCCCATCAGGAGTTCAGTTCAAGGGGCTTTTGCCTCAGGAGGTTTGCCTTGAAAAATCCAGGTTGGTCTCTGGCTGTCTGGGTTACATGCTCAAAGAATGCTGCTATCCACAGTAACTGGTGGGTGACAGAGAGTTCGCATAGAAGTAGGATGCACTGAGCTTTGTAAGAAGTATTTCAGATACTTCAGTGTGTGGATGCTGACAACCAATCCATCTATCGGTAAAAACACAAAATGCTACTTCAGCTGTTTCAGAGTTAGTTACTCACCCTGGTGCTGCATAGCTGGTTGTCATGGTATAACCCCACCCAGCAACTAAGAACCACGAAGCCACTCACTCGCTCGCCTCCTGCCCCAGTGGGATGAGGAGGAGAATCAGAAAGAGAAGGTAAAACCTGTGCATTGAGATAAGAACAGTGTAAGAATTATGGGAAGTGAGGGGAGGAATACAAAGGGAGACAATAAAAAGAGAAATAAATCCCAAGACAGACAAGTTATGCACAATACAATTGCTCACCACCCACTGACTGATGCTCACCCTGACCTGAACAGCAATCTGGGCCTTCCGTGTAGCTCCCCCCTGTTTATATACTGGGCATGACATACTGTGGTATGGAATACCTCTTTGGGTAGTTTGGGTCAGGTGTCCTGTGTCTGCCCTCTGGCTCCCTCTGTCCCTCCTCACTGGTACAGTGTGAGAGGCTGAAAAGTCTTTGGTGAGGATAAGTGCTACTGAGCACCAACTGAACCATCAGTGTGTTATCAGCACTATTCTCAGACTAAAGCAGAAAACCTCAGCACTGTACCAGCCACTGGGAAGAAAATTAACTCAGTCCCACTTGAAACCAGGACATGGATGTGCATCTTGGCTTCAGTGAAAGACCTTTTTTCTCATTGCTAGGCTTTTGCTATGAGGTTATTGCTTATATTTGGTGATCCTAGAAGGACAGAGGATATATGCAGGTAGGATTTCTCTGGCACCTCTGCTGGAAACTGAGCTTATTGCGGGCAGGCAGCAGCCCTGTATGATTTTAACAAAAATTTTGGTGTGAAACAGGATCAGTAATGCATCTGCATTTCTCCCTGTTTCTCATCATGATTGAGTATCATTTTCATGAGCAGTGGTCCACTTGTGACGTCTACTGGTTTGCAATTATACTTCCAACTTTTCCTTGTCTGGTCACCTCAGGGGTATTCCTGTGGTTATTTTTGTTGCTGCCATGATAGCACTCAGTGCTCTGAGGGCTTTTGCTCATCACACTAAGCAGGCATGGACCTCATTCCTATGTATATGGCATTGCTTCCCTGGATTTCGCCCTGGCTTGATCAGAACTGAAGGACAAGCAGAGCTGGGGCCACACTGAGTGCAAGGGTATCTCTCCTCCCTTGCCTTCTACACCCACTGCAGTGAGTGATGTGGCTGGTACAAGCTTGTTAAAAAAACACCCCACAGTCCTAATCACAGGACTGACCTGAGCATCCCAAACCCGCTCCCTGCAATTTCCATTAGCAGCAATCCTCCAAGTGGTCTTGTGGCTAAAGCAGCCACTGAGCCTCTGGAAAGTGATTTGATGAAAGCATTTTATAGCAATTGAATGAAATGTCAGTTGGATGCCAGCAGCAGGGGTTGCTGTCATGATTAATGAGATATTTAGGCATTTCATTTTTGGAGGAGCTACCAGCAACACAAGTCACATGGAAGCTGGGTTTTTTAGAGGGCTTTAATAAATTAATGTTAATGTTGGTTATTTAATTATTTGTAACAAATTGGTTGCAACAACTGCAGAGTTACATTTGGGCTGAATGCATTATGAAGCCTTTCAGAAAGCTCGTATGCAAAAAAGGATTGTGTCCAGAGCATTGAGCATTACTTTTCCGATAGGAAACAATGTAAAAGAGGAAAAAAGGTCCAAATAACCTGTAATTTGTTGAATGCAAAGACTCCTTGAAAATAAAGCTTTTGAAGCTAATATTAAATGAGCATCTATCCAAATAACAGGATATGTCTTACCGCTAGCAGAAGTAGTGAAATCTAATATACGAAAATAACATCTTACCTCTCTCTTATTTAGGGGCCTCTATTTTGAAGGGAACAGGAATAATAAAGGTATTATAGGAACACAGAGGCATTAAACCTTTTCAAACCATTTGGAAGTTTTATAGTCCCTTAACCCTGTGCATGGTTAAAGCTGAGATTATTTCTGCTTTAGTCTGGCTCCTGCTTTAAGCAGGCTTTGCCGTTTGTCCTCCTGCTCCTCTCCCAGGAGTCCGAGACACTGGCTGGCAAGGCAGGGACTGCTTTTGGCAGTATTTGGACAGTTGTTCTTACAAAGCACCCAAGCATCGTGAAGTGAAGGAGTTCACCAAAAGCACCTTGTTGCTCAAGGACAGAAACACAATGCTACAATTTCTGCTCTTAAAAAAAGGTCCAAGGTTGATTCATTATTTGCTCCAAGCCACTGTTTTCTGCAAATTGACTGCAGCAGAGTAGAATATAGTGTTTTCTGCCCCTTGCACTGCAAGGATGAATATCTGGAGCAGGCAAGATTCAAAGAGGCAGTAGGAGCAGCTTGGAGTTAGTGGTTTAACTGGAGGGCAGCCCAGTGATTTCCTATGGCTGATGCTGGCAGGGACCAGGAGCTGTAGCATCTCTGTGTGTTGGGAGCATGCAGGGGTATGTCAGGGGCCCTGAGAAAACTGCAGTGTAATGGACAAAAATAAAGCTTTGTAGCTGACATACTGGCAGCTTTTCTAGAAAACACAAGTGCTAATGATAACACAGTTTTCTGTTAAGCCTGATGCATTGAACTAATGAGCAGCTGGCTAGTTTTTGTCTACGAGCATTAAGCCACAGAGCAGGATGTGGATTTTTTACATTGCTGAGGCAATGCAGAGCCTAAGTGGAATACAAATAAAACAAGCTTAAATTCAGCTGTTGAAAACCTCTCTGCTGTAGAGCAACTTATTTTTTGCTGACCTTTTTTTCCCCTTAGGTTCTTATTTATGCCTGGGATTTTTAATCTCTGGGAAGTGCTTACCCCCTGTTATATTTTTCCTGGTCTCTGCTCAGCTCTTGCAGTTTCTGAATAGCCATGTGGTGTTGGCTTGTTACTAACCTGCCTTCTGCACTGGCTGCAAGCAAGCCTAACAGGCAGATGGGGCTGTGCAGAGAAGTGTCATTTATGCTGAACCAGTCACAGGGGTTTGGATGTGACTTTGTGCGAAGCTTGTGAATAAGCTTCTCGAGCCTGGGGAAGGAGATGCAGCTCAGCCCTTTACTTGGCAGCTCATTTTGGCATTGCTGGGAAGCCGTGAAAGGCTGAAAAGGATAAAAGCCAAAAGTACATTATGGTTTTGTTGGGGTGTTTTTCTGTTGTTTCCTAAGTGCATACTGACCATCCTTCATTTTGCTGAAGGAGCTTTCCTGTTGCTGGGCAGTCTCACCGGTGTGTGGTCACCCACACGTCATGGGCATTGTCAAGGGAGGGGACAAACCCAGCCCCCTCCTGACATCCTGATAAAACCTGATGTTAAAATGCCCTTTTGCTCACGCTGGGGAATATTGAACTTACTGAAGAAGCTTATATAAAAGTATAAACCACAATAAGCCTGAAAGGAGTTGCTTTGCTGAGCATTTTGCTTTAAAAAGCCCTTTTCTCTGCTTGTCCATGAGGGCAGAGGGTTGTGATCTGCTGGAAAGGATGAAGAACCTTGTGCCAGTGCTGTTGTCACAGTGACTCATCTACTCACGTAGCGTCCACAGCTGAGAAAAAGAGGGAGAAATCTTTTGGGATGATGCTGTTGAGCATGGACTGTGCTGAGCTTACCCTTTCTGCACCCTTCTGTGACATCTGGGGTGCCACAAGCAGCACCAACTGCTGTGGGGCTGCTGGGGAAGGTGAGATGCAGGGAAGAGATGCTCCAGAAGCCAAGGGAGGAGATGCTCCAGAAGCCAAGGGAGGAGATACTCCAGAAGCCAAGGGTTTTCAAAGAGCATCTGGACAATGCAAACACATTTGGCACAGAGCCGTCTGCCCTTCCTGCTTCTTTTTCACCCCCACTTACTTTCACTTTTGAATAGATGGATTTACTTTTTATTGCCACTGCTGTCATCACAGCCCATCAGCCTGTTGGAGTGGGTCAAGGGATGGAATCCAGACCTGGGCGTCACAAGCTGTATGATAGAGGAGAGGGGTTGTAGCAGAGAAACAAAATAATGACAATTATTATTTTCCAAATAATAATTAATATTTCCCAAATAGTCCCTCACAAACTAGCTTCCCTTGTCCTTCCACAGCATGCTAGTAACTCAGAGAGCCTAGAGGAGAGGAAAAGAGGCCAAATAAAATATTTTCCTCGTGATTAATAACATCCTTTTTCTCCTCTTTTCCCCTTGTCCCAAGCAGGCTCTGCCTGCCTCTGGTTCATCTCCTCTGGGGCTTCAGTGGCTGGAGCTCAGGCAGATGCTCTTTTGCTTTGCAGCCAGTGAACCCAGATCCAGAAGAGGATGGGGAAGCAGAACAGCAAGCTGCGCCCTGAGGTGCTGCAGGACCTGCGCGAAAACACCGAGTTCACGGACCACGAGCTGCAGGAGTGGTACAAGGGCTTCCTAAAAGATTGCCCCACGGGCCATTTGACTGTAGAAGAGTTCAAAAAGATATATGCGAATTTTTTCCCCTACGGTGATGCGTCGAAGTTTGCAGAACACGTCTTCCGCACCTTCGACACCAACGGTGACGGGACGATTGACTTTAGGGAATTCATCATCGCCCTAAGTGTCACCTCTCGGGGCAAACTGGAACAGAAGCTGAAGTGGGCATTTAGTATGTACGACCTGGATGGCAACGGGTACATCAGCCGTGGGGAAATGCTGGAAATAGTGCAGGTGAGGCATTGTCTCTGCATTGTGTTTTACTTGTGTTGCTATAACCTTTTTCCCCTGGGACAGCTGGAGCTGGAGATGAAGGATGTGCTGAGCTGATTTGCTCCTGCCCCAGGGAGGCTCCTGAGCCCATGGTCCCCAAAGGGACACTGGGGTCCGTGGTAGAACCCGTGAGATGCAGGTGAGGAAAGGGCCTGAGCTATGAACAGGGTGCTTGTGCAACTGGCCCGCAGCCAGTCTTGCATGTCTCCCTGGTGATTTCTTAGTGGGACATTGATGGGATCAGAAAACCGTAAATACAAATTTTACTGACCTGATTAATCTCAAAATTAATACTTTGAAACTTCAAATCTGAGTCAACGTAAGCTCTGAATGAAAGGCTGTAGCGTGTCTTTGTCTCTGGGAGGCTGAGGACTCATAACCCATGGGCTGTACTGGGGGGCAGGCAGAGCAGAGCCCTTGTATCCCTGCCCCATGTGCCAGCCAGGGCTTGGCCTCAGCAGTGGGCTGGTTGCCATCTGCTCTGCAGCTGAGATGTGTCTGTAGTGCACTGCAGGGGACACTGAGAAGTGTGTAATGCACCCAGCCAGTGCCCTGGCAGTTGGTCCTCATGGTTGAGATGGGATGATTCAGGAGGAGGGCTTGGACTTTAGACATCCTAAAGAGATCTCTTTATTCATGTTCTTGTAAGTCTGAAAATGTGTTTCCTTACCCTTCCACAAATTAAAACAACCCCTATTCCTATATATACATATTCACCTATAATCCATACAACGCCCCATATGCATACACATAACTGAGTGTATGCTGAGAGCCAGCCAAAGAGGCAGTGGCTTTGCTCAGTTGCAGAAAAGAGAATTACACGCCATTACCTCCTGTATTTTAGCTCGGTCGTGCTTGTATATTAGTCTAGACCCTGACATTCAGTTAAACTGACCCAGCAGTGTGGGACCTTCTTTTGAAGTGCAAATGAATAAAGGAAAGAAAAATAAAAAAAGCTGCAGTCAGAAATCCTGTTTGTTTGGGTTTATGAAGTCCTGCAGCTGCTTGCCGGGGTCAGCTGCCTGGTTTTATTGCTACAGGCTTTAAGTCTTTTTCTCAGTCCTGATGCTTTTTCATTTGGGTCATGTTTTTCCTATATCATTTTTTTTTTCCTTCTTGTGTTTTTCATGCTCAGGCAATCTACAAAATGGTTTCATCAGTAATGAAAATGCCGGAAGATGAATCCACTCCTGAGAAGAGAACAGACAAGATCTTCAGACAGATGGACACAAACAACGATGGTAGGATCCCCACTGGCACCCCTTTCTGGGCTCTAGGAACAGAAGTTTCTAGACTGGCATTGGTAGAACCAGATGATGGTATTTAAGGAGAGGGGTAGAGGGCAGAGCTGTCCCCACCAGTGCCTCTGGTCTCTATCTGGCCTTGGTGAGCATCTACTGTCTATAACAAATAGGTTGTGTAAGTGGCAGTAAGTGAGATATTTCTGCTGGGGACTGGGAGGGGAGTGTTCCCTCCCTGACATCTCATGGGTAAATCACCTTCTGGCCCCTTTAGAGGCTCTTCTGAAACTCCCCTGACTCCAGCATCTTTGGGTTATTTTCTCTGGGTGTAGGATGAACTATGCACAAGATTTTGCTTCAGTTGCCCTTGACAGGTTACACTCCTGGGCTTGTCATGAGTAAATTGGGTCATGGATGTGGTTGGGTACCTGAAAGTAAAAATTCCACTGGGTCCATAATACTTATTTTCTGTGCATGTTTGGGGCATGTGTACATATGCACATGGTCACATGCTAACCTGCAGTGTTTGCTCTGTTGCAGCATGTGTGTCAGGGGGATGTAACAGATCCCAAACCAATTATGGACACTTGATAAATTATCTGACAGCATACCTGTCACAACCCCTCCACCTGAGCCAGCTCATTTCCTTAGGCTTGAAAATGCAGGCAAAACTGAGCAATTTCCTCTGCCCGTCAACCTGCTGACATGTTTCCTCTTGTCCCAATTGAGGTGGAACTTTCCCTGGGAATTACCCCAGCAGCAGCCGAGGTGGCAGCTGCCCACTTCAAAATTAGGAGCTGTATCCTACTGATGTGCTCAGCAGGAGCAAAAATGTGGTTTTAGCACTGAGATAGGAAGGCCTGGAAAAATACGATCTTATCTATAGAAAGGTCTTTAAGAGAATTTTAAGACTGCATTTTGGCATCTGCTGCTGCAGTCCTTGGGGCAAATTCCTGGTGTTGGTGAAGTCCTCAAGTATTTTTACTGTTGACTTCATAAAAACTGGCACTTTATCGCCTGACTTCACATGTGGAGGGCTCTAAAATAACATGATTAAAATATTTTTGTTCTGCAGAAAGAAGCAGCTCATGCAGATGTGCAACATAGCGGTCACAAAACCTGCTATATATATGTCCATTGCACTTTGTTGCTCAACTAAAGTCATCCTGTCCTCGGGGAAATGCCCTGCAAGCCATGCAGTGGCAGGCCATAAAGTCTGTGCACGGAGAAGCGTATGTGCTCTTGGTGGATGGAAATGTTTCCCCTTCCCCATTTGACTGTCAGACGTTGCAAGTAGATTTTGATTTGTGCTTTGCTTTTAAGTATTGCAGGGAGAGGGGGAAACTAATAAATCACAGAACTGTAAAAGCATAGATTGGTTTGGGTTGGGAGAGACCTTAAAGATCATCTGGTTCCAACCCCCCTGCCATGGGCAGAGACACCTTCCACTAGACCAGGTTGTTCAAAGCTTTGCCCAGCCTCACCTACTAGTCCTGATAAATGTCCTGATAGTTACAAGTACTCCTGTGGGCTGGTAAAAACTTAAAAAAACACTTGGCTTGGGAATACTAGGTTAAAAGTAGGAAATCAGGACAGAAGTATGCTATTGGTTTTTAAACTTCTGTGATTTGTACAAGAGGAAGGTTTGCTTGTTCTTCCCTGTTTGACCTGATTTGGGTGCTGGTCACTGACCTCAGTCCTCTCCCCATCCCCCTGCAGGCTGGGAGCATCTGGGGGCTGGTGAAAACCGCCACAGTGAGCTTTGTGCTTCCCTCTCTTCAGGGACACATGGCCAAAAGTGGCACCAGACAGCTACCAAGTGCCAGATGTTTGTTCGTGGGTCCTGCCTGTCTCAAGCAGAGCAGTTTGGGTTGGGTAAGGATGGCCCAGCGGTGTTGTGTGAGAGCATGGGTAGGTCATGCTGGGAGCACAAGGTAGATGGGAGATCACTGGATATGGTGTCAGGGATGCCAAAAATGCTTGTCTCCTCTGGTTCATAGGGAAAACTGTTTCATTTCTCATTAATGTTGCTATGGCTCATTTCTGCCATGGCTCATTTCTGCAGGAGCAGGAGAGTATTGGTGATAGCAGGGAAGGCAGAAGCTGCTCCTGGGTTTCTGATGGCATTTGTGCAGGGGACTGGTCCTGAACTCAGGACGAACCTGCCAGAAGGCTGGATCACCCCAGGTTGAGGTCTGAAAGACCAGATGGGAACTTTCCTCCTTGCCATGCTGTGCCATGGTGTGCCGCAGGACTGTTGAATGCCAGACTGGCAGTTGCTCCTCATGGTCTCTTCTCCAGAGATCACCTTTTCAGACTCGCAAACTGTTACAGGGTCCATCTAAGTCAGTGCCTCTGCCCTAAACTGAAGATGTGTAAACCCAGACCCACTCAGGAAGAGTATGTGGCAATAGGTGGCTCCACCAAGGGTGGCTTTTCTTGCTGCCTTTTGAAACCAGTCCTGTTCCTGTATACGCGGCAGGGCACAGCAAGTGGCTTGTAGAATCATAGAATGGTTTGGGTGGGAAGGGACCTTTAGAGGTCATCTAGTCCAACCCCCTGCAGTGGGCAGGAACATCAACTAGATTACATTGCTCAGAGCCCTGCCCAGCCTGACTTTGGAGGTGCAGGAGAAGCCATCGCTGCTCAGCCCTACATGTCACAACAAACAAGGGGGCAAAGTGGAGAGATTTGGGATATTTAAGTTTAAAATTTCATACTAATATATGCATCATTTTCAAAGCGTGCATGTGTTCAGGTGCCATGCTTTGTATTCATGTGTCATGCAATTTGTGTAGTCTGGTTCTGGGCAAAAAGCTGCCAAGTGATACTAGAACAGTTGGTTTTATATTTTTGGCGTATTTTTAAATAAAAAAATAACAATTATTATGCTAGGTTATTTTGCAGAAGAAAAAATCATCTAGGCTTAAGGGCTTGAGTTGGATTTGGCTGCTGTGCATTGCACTAAATTCCCTCGACGCTTTTGTGATGGATTAAATATACATATGTTGCTTCAGTGAGGAGGGCTTTTTTTAAGCTACAGCGATGGTGGCAGCAACAACTGACTTTCCAAGAATGATTTTCGTTCTGGTTTTTCCTCCCTTTCAGGTAAACTGTCGCTGGAAGAGTTCATCAAAGGTGCCAAGAGCGATCCCTCCATTGTGCGGTTGTTACAGTGCGACCCCAGTAGCGCGAGTCAATTCTAATGAAAGGGGACAGTGTGCACAGAGAATCTCGGCTTGTGTCCTTCAAGCTTTGCTTGCAAACGGATGCCTTCTCAAACACCCCTCCACACCTCGCGGATAAAACCCCATTGCCAGATGTGCGTGTGTGCGTGTGCGTGTGTGTCCGAGCGAACCAGCCCTCGCTCCCCTCACTAACACCAGTGCAGCTCTCCTTCGGCAGCTCCATTCCTGCTTCCCTGTAACGTTACGATTCACTCCTCACATTTTAAACATTAATCAAAAGGTATGTTTACATGCAGCTGCAAAAGAGTTCAAACCGCTGGTGAGATACCACTTCACTTAGGCTGTAAGAAGTAGTTCCCAAGAAGATGCTAGGTAGGACTTTAACCCGACATAGCAGATGGTTGATAATTTATTTTGCTTGAGAAATTACTAAGTTAAAAAAAAAAATGGACTGAATGGAGTAGAAAGTTAAAAAAAAAAAAAAGGAAAAAAGAAAAACAAAAAAAAAAGCAGCTTTCCTGGGCATGGTTCCAGTTTTCTTTTTGAGGAAAATTGCTTGCACTTATCTAATGGTCTTTACTTTCTTTTAATATATATATAAATTATATATATATGGTGAAGTAGAATTTTAAATATTTAGGTCATCTATTTAAGGCATAAAATAGAATTTGAGCTTTGTTTCTTCTAGTTGTCTGTGATTTATTCAAATCTTGGAGATTGGGTTTTTTTGTGATATTTATGCATTAGCAAATTGCTGTTGCAAAAGAAATGCATGACTAGCAGTTCGTGGATATTTCACTCTGTTTAATTCCTGAATGCAAATATATGTTCATTTTTACTGTCAGTCGTTCCAATGTTACTGTATTAACAAAAGACCTGAAAGGAGTTCGTCCTTATTTTGTATTTCTCAGTGGAGTCCTACTTTCTGGTGGTCGCTGCATTAAATGGCTTTTGAGTGCCCCAAGGTGACGTGACTCACACTGCTGTTCTCAACTTGGCTACACCTCCTCCCTTTTGCTGTCAATATGTTAATAGTCTTGTGCATTCCAGTGTTATTTAATATCTGCCTAATGCCAAGAAATATTAATTGAAATAAAAGACTACTTTTCTTGTCACTCCCTGTCTTGGTCTAACCCATGCAGTAAGTTCCTAGCATCACACGTTTAGGGGAAGGACAAGGCCAGCTCCTTGCCCAACATGTCCCTGTTTTGTCTGAGATACATCACCTTGTAAGTATGTAGGATTTTTGGGAAGCCCACTGTTGCAGTGGTGTTAGTGCCTGTAGGACCCTGTTCCATCCCAGCTGGGTCCTGGGTGAAGGCAGCTCCATGGTGAAGACTGCAGGAAGGTGACAGCTCAGTTTCTGCTGGATGTGGAGCAGCTCAAGGCGATAAAGGGAAAGCTGCCAGCCCCATTAGCCAGGCTTCTGTGACCATGAATTTGCAAACTAAAAGTATCTTGATCCCATCAGGTACTGGGTTTGTGCTGATGGAATAACATTTGACATTAGTAGCATGAAAAGCAGTTTTCCCCACATTCATCAGGTTGGCAAGTAGCTGCTTTAAGCCTGTCCTCTCTGCAAATTAAAGTATCAACAAATGATTTGGCCTGAGGATAATGTTAAGGATATAATTAAGGGATTTTTGCTGTGCAGGATTTCCTAGTTAGTGGTTAAGTGTTAAAACTTCTTTGATATTAAAAAATTGAGGTATTTTTCCTGTATACAATGACCTAATAGTGGTTGAGTTTTAAAACTTTAATGTTAAAAAAAGAGTTGGTTGCAGTGTCCAAATGGAAATGTGTTGTTAGGTCAGACTTGGTCTACAGTACAGGCTCATGTCAGTGCTGCCAAGCAGAAAAGCATGTTCACCTTTATCTCCTAGAAATTCAAATGTGAGCTATTAAACCAACAGTCCTTTCAACCGCAACACCCTGCTGATGAGTGCAGCCCTGAAAGGGAGGTTGATGAGAAGCCTGCCTGCTTTCCCTGGCTGAACCTAAAGAAAAGGCAAACTGTTGGAAAAAAGATATGAAAATTCCATAGTTGCTTGTAGTCTGTCTCCAGCTTATTTGTGCTCACACCCACTGGCTGTCTGCCGGAAGATGCTGTGGCGTTTAAGATGCTGCAGATGTTCTTACTCTAATTGCTCTTCTTCGGGCTGGGTAGCGGTTGGTTAGGTGTGAATCGGCCACCATGGGCTTTATCATCTCTCTGCACTTGGGAGAACGTGCAAGAATGTCTATAATCTTGTTGTGGTATGGTGCGTTTGAGAGAGACCACAGCTTTTGAATCTTGTTTATGTGATCTTGCAGTGAGGTGGGCATATTTTTAGTCAAGCAGTGCACAAGGTCTTTTTCTTAGGTACCAAGGATGTGAACACTGTTTTGCTGTAGCGTTCATAAATGCAGCAGTTCTGTCATTGTTCATCTGCTCTTGCAGGTGGGACTGGTCTTGACTTTTTCCACTTTTTCCTGACATCTCTTCTGATTTCCAGTTCTGTCTGCATTAAGTGGCAAGTTTTAAGTAGCTGTTTAACAAAGCCTAAACTTTTCTTATTTGAAAAGAAAAAATACCTCCTTACGAAAGCTCATTTTGACCTTGTTTTTGCAGAAACAAAATGAAAGAATCTGAATTTCAGTGGTAAAAACCATTCCCTTTTCTTTGACATTGTAATTTTTGCTCTGAAACATGCTGAGTTTTCCATGGTGGAGATACTGGGATTACATCCTGCTTCATGTGGCCTGATTTCTTCTGCCTTTCTCTTTGCCACTTTAAACTTTCCAGTCAGAGGTTTTATTTTTTGGGGGGGTTGCCCCCCACTGCTTTCCCAGCTTTTAAGGAGTTTCTTCTTTACAGAGCAGGGTGGATTGGCTCCATTTCGGAGAGGGGCTGGCACAGGATATATGAGCAAGGCACTCCCATCTTGCCTTTTGGAAAGCAAGCAAGAAAGATTCCTAGTCAGTCATCATGCATGGCATCCTGGGGAGACAGGAGAGATGCTCTGAAGCTCAACCATGCTGAGCTTGTCAAAGGTGGCCTCTGATACAGGGAACCTTTTGATTACAGGCCAGCTAAGTACTGGAAAGGGGTTTATCTGCTGCTGCCAAGCAGCTCTCCTGAGAAAATCAGACCTGCTTCAGAGGCTGAAGTTGTGCATCTACAGTCACTGAGTAACTTTGAACATCTTGGCTGTGCTTTGAAGAGCTCCTCTGAGAACGCATCTGCTTCCCTGTCTGGTAATGAGGATTAGGAGGGAGAGCAATTTTCAGGCTCACTCTCCAGGATGTGCCGTTTGAGAGCTGATCCAGGCAGAGTTCAAAACTGACAGAGAAATCAGTGACAAGGTTGCAGAGCTTTACTGCTCATCAGGCTTCACGGGTGTCTTTTGGGGAGGTACTGGTGCATAGAGGGGTTAATAACTTGCAAAATGATGTAAAGTGATTAATAGGGAACTTCAGCTTCTTAAGTGACTTTGGTGTTTTGGTGAATTGTATGCTTAATCAAAAATGGAGTCTAGCAAAAGTGGAGTTTTGTACAAAAAAAAACCCCAAGCCCATCAGCAGGTCCATTTTTACCTCACTTCCATAAGCTGTGTAATTATCTTCTTGCCACGGAGATATCTAGCATTCTGAAAGCTCTGGCTAATTACTACATAAACTCAGGCTTTTCTGTATGAATTGCAGGTTCTATTAAGCTAATTCAAAATTATGTCATTGCCTTTCAAATTAAGTTAGTGCCTGTCTGCAGCTTAATTCCAGCCTGGGTGGCAGAGGTGCTTGTGTTCAGCTTTGTGTTTCCCTGTCACTGGGTTTACATTGGCTCCTTGTTTTTAAATAAGGGCCTTTGCAATGTATTTTTAGCATTACTCTCTGAGTAATAAACCCCTGTGAAGAACCCCTGTTTCTGCAGCCATTGGGCAAGTGGTCTCCATGGGCAGACCCCAATCCGTTATGCAGAGCACCCTCTAGTCATATTTCAAGGTTAGGAACAGACATCGACTTCAATGATCCAGTGGGCACACCGGCATTTTGAGATCCTCGGGCTGCACAATGGCAGGTGTATTGCTGATGAACCTGGTAATTGCTGTTATCTCTTCTGGGAGGAGGAGAGGTGCTTCATTGAAAACAAGTAAAAGGAGAGGAGAAGAAGAGCAGAGCATCTCTCTGTGTAGAAGCTTTGGAGTTGTGCCTGCATTGTTGGGAGCAGTGTGCCTGCAAGCAGACCTTCAGTGCCATGGGGGTAAGCCCACGGACACAAGTTACGTGGATTAACTTAACAGGCTAACAACAGGCTGGCCCTTCCTAATGGAGGAACAGTTTATCCCAAACAACACCTTTATTTCTTGCACTGTCACTAGAGGGAAGTGTCTCTCCCCTGATGGTGAGGAGCACCTCTCTGCACACATTCCCACACCTTGGTGTTTGGTGCTGTCAGGGCTCAGGTGAGTTGGGGCTGATGCCCTTGGTCATTCTCAGCTCACCCAAACCCCCCTTGCCTGTAGGGCTACAGCTCTGAGCATGTCATTGGTGGGTTTTCTACCTGGTGCCTATTGCTGGAAACCACGTCACTGAACCCCTGGGTGCTGCCAGCTCACAGCTGTGCTCCTGTGTCCCTGCCCCAGCATTTTTTACGTTTCCTGCACTGTTTTTTTCTGAGATCTTGACAGTTTCCTTAGCTGCATCTGACAGGCAGCAGTGTGGAACTCGGTGCAGAAGGCAGGTCACACTGTAGGTCCAAGTTGGTCACAAATACATTATTACAAATACAGTAAGTTACATCCTCGATGAAGTTTGCCTTTGTGTGCCTGCTCCTGGCGCCCAAAACATTCTGCACATAGTACGGTGTGAGGAAGCCTGCTGACTGTGCCTGCTTTTCCACAGCAGTGGGGATGGGGTTGCACTGCAGAAGAGATTAGGAGGAGGGACAGGTCCTGCCTGAGGGTCCCATCCTGTCAAAGTCACCCACAGTGAAAACTTCCATTGTTTTTCCCATGTAGGATCACAGGTATCTTTCCAGATACTGTCCCACCCCCTCTTACAGAGAAATACGGAACAGGTTCTGAAAATCCTATGCCTGACGCTGGGATTTATCTTCATTTGGGCTGTTTCTACAGGGGCAAGATGTCTTTGTTGGTGTTTTTAGAAGTGTTTTGAGAGCAGACAGGGGAAGGGCTGTGTGCTGAGCAGCACAGCATGGAGCTGGGGAGCATTGTCCTCTCGGGAGCGCCAAGAGCAGTAGGCGTCCCCTGGGTCTTCGGCAACCCCAGGAATGCCATGCAGTACCACTGCCCTCCCTGCTCCTTGCTGCAAAGGCTTAATGGCAAAAGGTGATTAGAGAAGAAATCTCTCCTCCTCCTGCCAGACTCAGCTGATGAAAGCAAACATCCCCCTCCTGAGGCTGCAGTGATGACAGAACCTCTCTGCTGAGAGCCAGGCTGCTGCTGAACCTGATGGTTTTCCTCTTTATTTGGTTTTCAGTACTTTCTTGGACCCTTTTCAGGGCAACTCATTGACTCCACTGCTGAGCGGATGCTGTGGGCATCAGGCGCAATGCTGGCAGCTGGTTCCTCGGGAAAAAGGTGAGTGCAGCAACTGTGCTTTAATATCTCATTAATAACCAGGAACAAAGCGCAAACACTGCACATGCTTTCCTAGCAGAAATAAACTCAGCTAATTTAGATGTTAGTGTTGCACAGACGTGGCTATTCCTGCGCTGGTTTCCTTATGAATTACTAATACTTGCAAGGCTCAGGACAAGCAGGTTTGATGCCTGCTGAAGGACACAGGTTGCAGCACCACATGTATATGGTGACACCGAGGAGCAAGGCTGCACACACATTGGGTGCAGTGCTGATGCTCTAGAATGGGGTTGCAGGTGCCAGGGTTCACGCCAACACTTTGCCATCCTCTGCCTTGCCAGTGTTACACACAGTGATGCCCCAGTGTGCTGCTGCTGCTGTTTCACCCTGGGGAAACATGGTCTTTGGGGGAACTGACTTTGGTAGCCCCCCATGCTCCATCTGGGGAGCCCTGTGGGCTAAAGATAAGTCTGTATAAGCAAAGAACTTGATTTTTAAGCAGGAGTGTCTCAATCCAGCTGAAAAACAGCCATTGAACTCTTCTGAGCTACTTGTAGTTTTCGCAGCTGCTTCTTGATGAACTGCCACTGTTTTCGGCTACCCTTCAGGCATTCCACCACCAGCCCACTGCCCCCTGTGGGACCCAGTGATGGCTGTGTGGTATAGCAAGGCTCTCCAAGTCTCCCTAAGGCCCTCTTGTGCTCCAGCTCTCCTGACAGGATCCCAAAGTCTTCTGTGACTGAGGCATCACAGTGAAACCTCCAGGACTGCTCAGACCTTTGGTAACTGCCAGTGCTGCTGCTGAAAGCTAGCCAAAAACAGGGAAAAAAATTCGGGATCTTTTCCCTCGAGTGTAATAATTTCCCATGATGCCTATGAAGTGAGATGCTGGACCTGGCTTCACCTCTTGCACCCACCGCATGGTACCCAGGTGATGCTGTCCAGGCAGCAGAAGCCAGGGCCACCTCAGTTGCTATGGCAACACCCAAAAAGGAGCCAGGAGTTTAACTGTTTTTTTAACTCCCAAAGCAAAGGAAAGCAACTTGCTTGAAGAAAAGTCTCTCTTTTTGTTTTGGATGACTTTGCAGTGCCCCATGTTCACCTTCTCTGTGCAGTTCACAGCACCTGTGCTGGGCAGGATGCTTGAATGGGCAAAAAAGTCCCCTTGTGACAATACATGGGACAGTCAGTGAGGTGGCAACAGAGGGGACCAAAGCCCTTGGTTCATTTGCTCCACCATAGCAATCGTCTGATTAAGTTACTCTCAGGACAATTGTGTTTTGCATTCCCCTGCATTTGGGGGCAGTTTGACACTACCCAGAATACAGAGAGGATTGTGAGGAGTAATTAGAATGAGTTTCTATATTGTGGTAGCTGATTCTCAGAGTTGATGTTAGACCATTCCTCCACCAACCAGCAAGGTTTGTGCTGTTCCTTGCATTTCCATCATCACTTTTCTAGTTTTAACTCCTCCTTTGCATGCTACCTCCACCCAGCTACAAGTTTCTGTGCTCTTATTTCGCTTCTGTTGTCAAACTTCCTTTTCACGCTTGATCCAGCACCAATTGATGGTAATTCCCCCACCAGCCCATGCTTGCTGGGTTTGGGTGTGCCACAAATCTCAACAAGCCTCTTCGCACCTGAACCTGCCTGTGAGCAGAGGCACTGGTGACAGCAATGGGTCTTGCCAGTAAGAATGTCTCCTGCTCCCAGTTTCCTGTAGGGCATGTGGCAATTTCGGACATACCCGGTTGTCAGCAGTTATTGTGAGTGGCATCAGCTGCCATGTCTCCTGAAAACCTTTTCTGTACAGGATCAGCTCTTTCAATCTACATGCACTTGCTCAGCGGTGAAGCTGGAGAGCTGTTGTCACCAGGGGTGGAAGCATGAGCAGGGGCACTGACATGGCACAGGCAGCATCGTTCCTTGCTGCATCACTTTATATTGCTTACAAGCTCTTTCCTAAAGATCAAGCTAAATATTCTGCCTCTGGGTTTGTCTTGCTCTCCCCTGGAATGAGCAACTCCCACCTCTGTCCTGGAGCAGACTCCTAAGTCTTCCTCCATCAGCTGCACAGCTGTCTTATGGGGTTTTTCCAAAGCAAGATTGCAGGTTGATTCCCTCCTCAGTAATCACCCTTCAGTCACCAGTCATTTCCACACCTTGCAGCAATAAGGACAAAGTAGCACCTTAGATGAGAGCAAGGTGCTCTAGAAAATGGGTTTAATTTCAAATGGTTTTTTGAGAAGGAGCTGTCAACCTTTGACCAATTGGTTCCTCTGCTGCAGGTGTAAGAAGGAAAAGGGCATAAATAGGAAAAAATGGCACATCCCTGTGCTGTGCATGGCATTGACACAGAAAAACACTTTCTAAGTGCAGTGAGAGGCACCTGGGAGGCTTTGTGGTGGTCCCTGCCTGTATCCTGCCTTTACTTATGCCAGGAGGTAACAGCCACAGAGGGAATGCTTTTCTGGATTGCCCAGTACCCTCTAAAGCTCACCAGCTCTCCCAGGGGATTGAGAGGATTTTTGGTACTTCAGAGACACTGCAGCATGTTGAATGCACATCTTGGGTGCCTAAATAGTGATTGTCAGTAACTGGAGACCACAGGAATCCCCTGACACATTCTAGAAGAAAGGGTGGAGTCAGACAGCAAGCACCTGGGTAAACTGGGGCTGGATGAAACCAGGGCCCAAAGACATCTGCTCTATGTTGCATACAGATAAGAAGAGCTGAACTGAATGGATTTGACCCAGGCAAGTTTTTATCTTTGTCCATGTATCTTAGAGTAGCAAGCATCTTTTTCTGTCTCGTAATAGTGGCATTTTGCTATTTGTGCTGCCAGGATGGCAGTGAGAATACAAGCTTCAACAGTTCATTTCCTTAAGCTAAAGTTGAAACCATGGTCTCCCACAGGCACATGTGACAGTGAACCAGGCTACAGAGCCTGAAACACTGCAGGGAAGGTTTTCCAACAGCGCACTAGAAGGAATAGCACAAATTATTTTGATCAGGTGGTGCCCACTGAGTGCACCCAAAGGATGAGAGCATAACCTCTCATTTAACCAGCCTCTGGCAGACATGGTATCAGATTATTAGTAGTATTTCTTTTAATGACTCCAGGGCACAGTCTCAAAAGCTCTGGAGCAGTGTGCCTGATGTCTGAACCAGAAAAAAAAGGAGAAACTACAGCAAAGTACAGGCATTGGAGATCTTAGGATAAATGTGATGTGTTAGGGAAGAGACAAAATGGGAAGCCTTTGTGAACTGAAGTCTTGCCTGATCAATCTGTTCATGGTCTCTGCAGGAACGAAGATGTAACGATGTAACACATTCCTAAATGATCTGAAAAAGGGATGGATGAACGGATGAATACACTGAGATAAGGAAGTTTGCTGATAATACAAGATTTTCTAAGGTGATCAGAGATGGTGCAAAACAGTCCAGAAGTGTTTCTCCAAACTGGTGACCAAGCAATACAAATGTTAGTTACAGCACCTATCAGTAACTGCAAAAAAAAGGGACTCATAAAAAATATAGTTCTAACTATTCATACACTTTGGGGTCAAGACTAACACGATATTAAGATCACTTTGGGTAAAGGTCTGAAAATACCAGGTCAGTGCTCAACTTACACCACTAACAAGCTCTGGGAGAGCCTTCAGGTTTAAGATGCTACTGAGCTGGGTAAAAGGGTTCCCGGGCCTTCAAAATCTCCCTCGCCCTCTCGGACAGAGCTGTCCCTCCCATCCCTCCCTGTGCAGCCATGTGCCCATGTTGCTGTGCCCTTAGCTCCTCACATGCCAGTTTAAGCTTCCAGGCTCTTTACCTGGCAGCTGGTACCTGGCTGAATCACTCACGCTGTGATGGTGCTGACCTCACGCAGACCCGTGGCAAATAGCTTCACAGCCAGCTAGTGCTGGGAGGGAGCATTCTGATCAGCCCATCGTGATCCTGCAGCTAACACAGGCCAGCGACTCTGCCTCTGTAATTTGTGCACCTTTGGCCCAAGGCTGGAGACAGCACTAAACATCTGCCACAGACTGCTGAGGGTGACGTCAGTGCTCTCTTGTCTTAGTCTGGTACTGGCTCGGCTGCATGCATCTTTCCCAGAGATAAATCGTGCTTTATTGCATGGTATTGCTCAGGACAAAAGAATCTCCTTAGGCACCAGGAGTTCAGCACTTAATACTCAGAGTAATGAATAGATTGACCAGGGCAGCTTTTTGTCTCTTCCCACTTTGTCTTTTCTGCTTTCTGCCTGTACACATGCACTCCAGCTCTTGGGAAGCACGGGAGGCTGGCAGGGTTGTGAAGGATCATTGCACAGTGCCCCTGGGCATTACAGGGAGCAGCATTGGGAAGCCAGGCCAGCAGAGATGTGATCTGCCCCACTGGCATCACCAGCCCATGCAGAGTGGTTTTCCTTTCCAGGTGGTGACATGAAAGGGAGAAACTCAGGACACATCTTGGAGTGCATCCAAGCCTCAGCTTACACCCAGGCTAATCAGTCCATCCCTGGGTTTGGAGTGACCACCACTTTCCATATGCAATAAGCACTGTGAGACTTCTGGCTCCAGCCCTCCTTGAGCCATGGGCACTTGCCTGGCCCTGGGAAGGGGACATGGGCAGAAGCGCAGGGAGCTGGGCACATCTCACACAGAGGTTTTTAGGGAGCCCTCGCTCCAGCAGCCTGCCCTTACCTCTCAGCAGTTATGGATACTCCAGGGAATCTCTACTGTGTCCTACAAATCCCTGGACTTGGTGGCATCAGGCAGAAGGATGCCTGGGCTGCTGGCAACCCATCTGCAGGGATGCATCCTGGGCAAGGTAAGTTGGTGCTGTCTACTTCCCCCTTCCTATCACCCCACCTCAACTCAAAAGCCAAAGGTTTAGAGGTTGCATTGCCCCTGCAGACACAGTTTCCCTCAGCTCAGGTCAATTTATTTGCTGGTGATAAAGAAATTTCCTCTCTCCCCAGCAGTGAAGTGTGCAGGCAGTATCCATAGTGTTAGGAAGGTCCCAGACCTGAAGGCCTTGGACTGCTGAGGAGCCGGCGGCCGCAAACACCGACTCCTACTTTCGGGACTAAGGAGGGAATGTGTGAAGCGAGGTCCTGACGCGGGCTGTTGCTGCCACCTAGCCATGCCCGCTGCTCAGGCGCAGCACAGCCCTCCCCAAGCACCGCTTTTAGTCTGTTTTCCATGCAGGTTACTGGGGTTTTCCTTTTCTTTTAAGGTCTCTGCATTCAAGCCACCCTCTCTCAGATTGCTGCCACAGACCCTGCAGTACCTGGGGCCAGGATACGCAGCTGCTTGGTGACCAGACCAGCATGGAACATATCAGCTCTCCATGGCCACAGGCTGAGTGTTGAGGGGCCATGCTTGCTGGGTTACATCCTTCTGCCCTCCATGCCTTGATGCTGGCATGGACATGGGGCCCAGCAGATCTCCCACCACCCTGCCCAGTGTCCTAATCCTGAGGCTGGGAATGGGTCTCTGCTTTCGAAGCTGTTTGTTCCCTACAACATCCATAGCATTCAGCTGACTGGGGAGGAGGAGTGAATGGTGTCCCCAGGCTGATGGGCAGCATATTCAGCTGGGGATGCAGGGAAACTGTTTCAGGAAGGTGAGATGCCACCTTATGAGGGTCAGGGCTCCTGGGTGAGGAACCTTCTTCACACCATGGAGCAGGATGTGTCCCTTTCTTTGCTCCAGCAGCCACATTGTGGCTTTGATTCAGCATCCATTGCCACTTCTTGCCCTCCCCTTCTTTTTTCTGAGGCAGGAGTGAGTCCTCTCTCCTCAGCAGCTCTCCAGAGGCAGCTGCCCAGTTTGGATCCATTTTAGCAGTGGAGCAAGGGCACCTCACCAAGCAGAAGCCCTAGCAGTGGGAAGGTAGCCAAGGTGGTGCTAGCAAAACCTACTGTTGGACCAAGGGCCCTGCATTGTGGGGCCCAGTCCCACAGCACTGCCAGGCCTGCAGAGAAGCAGGGTGATGACAGGCATGCTTGAATTGGAAGGGGGTTCAGGTGGTCTCTGGCCCAAGCTCCAGCTCCAAGCAGATCAGGATCAGCTGCAAGATCAGCCCATGGTTGCTCAGAACATTGGTCCATCATGTCTCCGAAGCCTCTGGCAATGGAGGGTGGCCAGCCTCACCAACAGCCTCGTCCCCTCCTGGCTGTCCTCATGGGATGAGACTCTCCTTGCACCCCGTCAGACTCCCTGGGTCCAGCTTGTGTCCACTGCCACTTAACACCAGCAATCCTGCAAGGCTGCTCCACAGAAGACAGCATAAATCAGTTCCATGAATTTACTCCAAAACAAAACCCCTGCCAGCAGCAAACCTAAATTAACCCCAGGAGCAATAGTGGAGAATAAAAAATGTCACAGAAATAGCTACTGGAAGATCCAAGCCTCTGCCTGGGCTCCAAGCAGGAAGCTGGAAGCTGGCAGGACATTTGAGGTAATGTTTAATAAACAAAAAAAGAAAAAGCCACTCATTTTGAAGGTTTCTCCATGTTAAAAACCTAAATCCTTCATTTCCCATTTCTGTGAATGGATGGGAAAGGAGCCTGTTTGTTTGGTGAGTGGTTTTTTTTCTGAGCTGTGCAATAGTCTAATTATTACTCTGTACATATTTTTCCCATGTACTTTCTTATTTGCGTTTGTTCTCCCTAACACCATCTTGCTCATGCTGTGCTCTGACACGGGGAGTGTGGGATTCATTTGACAGCTTTCCATTCTCCTCTTTCCTGCCTCCCCTGGCTCTGGCAGTGGGGACTTTTGATGCCTTCTTTGCGCTGAGCTCCATCTCGCGGGCTTTCTCAGGGCTGGTTAGTCACCACATCCTTATCTGCGGGAGCATCTCCCTTGGCCCGGGCCAGAGGAGCACCTCCGCTCCGCTTGCAGCAAGGAGCCATCACCCCCTGGGGCATGAAGCCCGCACGGCGCACGCGGATGGGTCCTGCAGCACCTACCTCCGCGGAGCCTGGCGTGGCACCCTGGCAGGCTGCAGGAGGAATTCCCCTCCCCGCATCAGCAGCCTCCCGGCGAGCTGGAATGTCTTCTGCTTTTCACTTTGTTCAGACACTGTAATGGCTTAATGCGAGTTTTGACTGCAGGGAAGCAGGACAAGCGCTGCCGAGAGGTGTTTATGGAGCTGTTACAGTGAAATGCTGCTGCTACTGATGAGCTGCAGTTAACAGCAAGTTAACTTCTTAAGCAGGAATCTTTTTATCTGGCACCACAATGGATGATTTTCTTCTTGTCCTCAAAGAAAGGGCAGCAGCACCTCCTTTATCCTACTGAAAACTGTACCCATGTTACCTTGTTTAAGCATTGTAGCCCTGTTCCTTGCAAGACTGCCAGTCTAGAGCTGACATCTTGTTCTTCCCAGCTAGGGAGCTCATAGCCAAATACAAAAGGGTGATGCTTAAGCCCACTGAATGTCCTAATCCTGTTCTGCTCCTAAGGTAGGGAACTGCATTTTAAGGATGGATGGAATAATACCTGCGATTGCAAAGTACTGGGGGAATCCTTCATACTAAGCTGCTATGGTTGTCCTTTCTCAGCTCATATGTGGTCGTTGCTGCGTTCCCAAGGTACACAGACTGACCCCTGGACTTTTCCAACAATGGTAAGGTGTTGGTAGCAACCCGGCTGGGAGCAGTGGTCTATGCACTGTTGGCCTGAAGGTGTTCCTGCCTCTGCTTCCTCCCTGAATGGCCACACGGCCTTGCTGTCTCTTGACTGCTTTCTGGACTGGAATGTGGGAGATGGCTCCATACCGCAAAAGCAGGGTGAGCCAATTTGCACTTTGCAAAGCACTCTGAGGGCATGAATTGAAGACAGTGTAACTGGAAGGCACTTATTTTTTGTGGGAATGCTGTAGGCAAGACCAGGACCAGCTCCCTCAGGGAGAGGAAGGAGGGCTGTTTTCAGCCTGCTAATGCTTTTGGCTTTAGGGAAAGACTAACAGACTGAGGAAAATTGTTGGTGTAGTATAAGTGTAAAGAAAGACAAGCAAATAAGGCTCTAATACTAGCTGGGCTTCAGTGATATTTGCAAGACAACATGGACATATGATCGCAAGAGCTCCCCTTCATTTGCCAGTGCTTGAGCATTTGCTTGTGATGTGGGTGGCCTCTCCTTACCAGAACAAAGGAGATTCAAGGGGCTACTGTTGTTCATACTCATCACCAGCTTTCCAAAACCAGCACCGCTGGGGTTTAGCTGCTGTAAACGCCTCCCATTTGCACAGGAGTCTAAATCCAGCTGAAGAGCAATACCAAAGCTTGCCAAAATGGGAGTCCCAGACCCATATAAGCTTCCTGTTCTCAGTGTATTTTCAGGATAGTCAAATACAGTGTTTTATACTAGATAAAGATAAATCTGAATTGGAGGCATCTGGGACACAATCATTGAAACCAGACCATAGCCATTGAAGTACCAACTGCCCTCATACTGTAAAGAAAAACCAGGTGATGCACACAAAAACCAGGGTCGCTTATCTAGAGTAAATTACTCTCACTTCTTTTGGTACTTGTTTCAAGAGAAAATTAAAAATACTGATTATTACTGCAGTGATTGGTAACCTCTTTTTGACAATCAAATAGCATATTCATCTGAGCTCTTCTTGCAATGCTTGTGGATGACGATTATTGTTTTTATCCGAGAGGGTCGGTTTTGACCCGGAAAGCAACCTTTGCATTCCACTCACTGCAGACTGGTGCTGCCTTCAGTTACGAGATCTGTACGCGCCGGGAGTGAGGTCTGCGACAGCGCAGCTCTCCCGGCTGCTCCCACGCCTTGTTCCTGCAGATGGAGCTGTGCGGCGCTGCGCGGCCCCTGCTCAGCGCGGCTTCCGGCCGCGGGTAACGCGGCTGGTGCCAGCGAGGAGGCAGGCTTGCCTCCTCAAGGTGTCATGCACCGAAGCCGTTTGTCTGCAAGGCCCGTGCGGGAGCCTACAAGTCTTAGCTTAAGCGAGACAAGCCTACAAGCAGCTTAAAATTAGACTGCGAGTTAAATGCTCACGCAGTGACACGGGGGATGGCTGCCCCACAGTACGCTGCCATCCGCAGGCACCCCTCTGGTTCCTTACTTCCTCTTGGTCTGCTCCCTCTGTTTCAGTATCCTTAAAACATTCCCACCCCCAATTTTCCACCAGAGGATCAATGTTTCCCAACCTTTTTTGGTTTATGAAGCTACATTTGCACCACAGAATGTCAGCTGAACTTCAGTACAGGCCATGTATAGCCATAGGTGGACTTTGGATTCAGATCTCAAGCGGCTTCACCCTGTTCAAGAAAAAGCAATGGGGTGATGAGAAGCCATGCCCTTGTCTGAGGAAGATGTCCTGCTACTTCCCACAGATATTACTTGTTTTCCAAGAGCAATCCCAAGAGAACTGGCACCTCTATCACCAGTGAGGGACATTAGGAGCAGGAACACCACAGTCCCTGCAAACAGGCCAGCACCATCCACAGTGAGACACTCAGCACCATGCAGACTGCGGTTCGCAAGAAGCAAGCTGAAAGGTGCAGGATTCTTCTTGGCTGCAACTTTGATATTAGCTGAGCTAATTATCTAAGACAGATGCAGCTGATCTCAATTATTCTGGCACTCAGCTCCTTCCTCCCCTATCAGACAAGCTTGCTCCAGGGAGGCATAATTATGATGTGCAGTTAGAACTAGGTTTGATCAACAAATGTGGCAAAACAGCAAAGGCTTTGATGGCCCAAGACTTGGGGAAGGGACCTCAAACTAAACTACTCACTGCTTGCTTTGTTACAGCTTTGTTGTCCTAGTGTAAACTGCTTCAGCTTACACTAGGAAACCTATTTCCCTCGTGTGGATGGTAGGGAATCCCTACAGTCACCGTATGAGTGATTCCTAGCACTTAAGAGTATTTTAAAATCAGTTTCAGTGGAAATGGACCCACTGAGATCCTGTGGAAGCCAAGAGCAGGGCAGCTGTGACATGAAGGATATATAACTCAGTATTTCAAAGCCTAAACCATCTGCCTAGCATAATCCAGCTTCAAATGAGAAACTTGGTTCTTGCTTAAAACCACACCATTACTATAAAGATTTATTGCTCCCACAAGTACTAAGTCAGCTAGCAACCTCCCCCCTTTCTTTATTAAAAAAACACCCACAGTAGATGCTCATGAAGATTAATAATTGTTCAGATCATTGGATGCTCTCCTTAGACATGGCTTATAGAGCACCAGCTGAGGCTATGACATACACCATGGAAAAAGGTAAAGAACTGAGGTGAGCTGCATCTCTGTTAGGGAGAGTTACTAAGATACTCCGTGCGTATTAGCATATTTTCTCTCTGCTGGAGGCCAGGACAGAGGCACAGATGTAGTTTTGGGGGGGGGAGGGGGTGGTTCTGAGACAAAACCTCATTAAATAACCAAACCAATCAAGTTAAATGCAGACTGAAGGTAAGTGGCAGCCTGCCAAATTCCTCTGAGAAGCTAATTAGCTGACACAAGTAATTGCCTTCAACCTACCTGCTGGGGATGGTCTCCACAGGCTGCAAGTAGAGGAAGCCAGACTGTGCCACTGGCACACCAGGGCACTAGCTGCTAATGCAGGTATCACATAAGGTCTTACTACAGCTGTATGCAACCATCTGGTTCAACCATCCCCAGCCTTCAAAGGGGCAGGTTAAAAAAGTAACTACATCTCCTTTAGACAACCACAGGCTTTCCAAGAGTGTGTTTTCTGCATAGTTGTTAGGGTTTTTTTTTTTACACAGTTCAAATACAGTTAGTGCTCACAGAGCAAGATCTAGATGTGAAATTGTTACAGTATTACGATCTAGTTATCATTCATCACTTCTGCTTTCATGTTATGAATCATTAGGTTTCCACATGAAATTGGAGCAACTAAAAGAGACCCTCCTGGTGTGGATGCAGGGAGTTTCTTTAGGCTATCACTCCACTATGTGTTGTATGTACTGAAGTTTGCACCAGTATAGTTCAGCAGCCAAACAGGCTACTGCATGCATGAGAATAAAGGGCAGTGCTACTCCAATCACAAGCTTGAAGCTAGGAGTGATGCTATTAAAAAAGTCACCTGGGATGTTTCAAGACAATCAGGAATGACATACCACCACTTCTGTTTACCCTACTAGTTCAGCTCATGAATAGTCCCAGCTGAAAGCACAGAATGATTAAACATTGTCTTTCACAGCTGCTTGTAAGAAAACAGCTTTATTTCTCATCCTGCTAGAGCCACTGCTCCTACCAGTAACACTCCCCTTTAAATCATCTTCTAAAATGTAACACTGTAAGTTGTCTTAAGCTTTACATAGTTACACAATACATTAAGGTTTTCCTCTTTACACCAGGTATTTGCTAAGGTCCTACAGCCCAGGAGCTACCGGAAAACAGAACAGACCCAGATCCTAGACAGGCAAGTCTGCCAGAACAGATTTTGCAGTTTTAGTGCAAGAAGTGAGAGCAAACTCGCATCAGGTTAAATAGAAGTCAGAATACTCCAGTAAACAGACTCATTAGTTTTATCACCAACACACCCTGTATTAGCTCCTAGTATTCACTACTTAATGTCACCTTCACATTTAATCCAAAATCATAAAATTAACAGGGTAGTTTGTGTGTTTTCATGACATTAAATAAAAGCTTCTAATTGTACTGTAAGCACAATGTCAAGTCCCATCTCTTATCACTCAATTTTATACTAAAGCCCTGGGCAACAAGGGTCAGAGAGTATTTGTCACCTACCAGTCAAATACATGAGTTTCAGCTTCTGAAGTTTTCCCATGATGTTATTTAATCCTTGCACACACAACAAGCAGCTTGTCAGTGACAGCCACAGAGCCTGTGCCATATTCTCATTAATGACTACGTGTGTTTAAACAGCCATCAGTCCTGGCCACAGCAGTTATAAACCAAAGATGAATGAAACCAGCACCACACTGAGTTTGCAATATGCAGCTGGGTTAAGCCCATGTACAATAGCAAAAGACAGATGTGATTCCCCAAGGATTCATGTACCACATATTAAAAAGACAGTTTAATTTCCCCACCCATTAAAGGGTTTCCCCTTCACTTCAGTTAGTTGGGAGGGTGAGGAGATAGCAATTGCATTATTCATTTATTAGTAAGCTCCCAGCTTGCAGCCCCAGGTCTGCTTTCACACACGCCACAAGGGCCATCCATGACAGATTCACTTTCAACAGATTAACAAAACACAGGCCCAGTTATTTCAATATACTTTATTTTAAAACAGGTAGGTCACAAAACACTAAGCTTAGCCCGTTCTGCCATACACAAGCTACAAATACTTGTTTGACAGTTGAGGGTCAGTCTTTAGTAGCATACATGAAAAGTGAATAAAAATCCATATAAAACAATATTCAAATAGTTTCCATAGGAACACAGATAATTGTGACCCATCTCCCAGTTGTTTTTGTTGCATTTATGCCAAACCTAAACTTTAAAAAACCACTTAAAAATTCTAGCAAGAATTAAGTTAATGGTCCCCCAAATGCCCTAAATTCAATTACTAACCTTGCAGTTAATTACTAAATATTACCTATACATTAATACTAGCTGAAGCACAAGTTGCTGGATATTCAATTCCACTTTCCCAGGCACAAGAGAGTGGCAGACTAGCAACATCCTGCTCCTCCACTTCAGCTAGGAACCCTTGCTCCTTGATCTGCTGCATTAATTGCCTAGAACAAAAGAAAATTAAACAGTCAAAAAGTGTTTCACTACTATGTGCCCAAAAGGTAATGAAGTACTTTTCTTACTGCCAGGGAGCATGAAATGAAATCTTTACTCATCATCTGCAATCCAGATGATATTACTAGAGGAGGAAGGGGGGTAAAATAGCTAAATAAATGAAGAAAATCAAAGGCAGACTATGTGCAAGTCACTTGCGGCTGGCTAGGTTTTAGGGCAAGCTGGTTTCCCCATTTCTGGGTAGGATCTAGATCTGCAAAGATGCACCTGTATACCTGTAGCTATATTTATACCCACATGCATAGAGACTTCATGAGTTACTGCCCAATAGTTAACAATTTCAGACCTATGCCACTGATTGCCCCTTACCCCACACCTTCATGTTCCTGAGAAACTTGAATCACATAAAGGTATGGATGACAGACTAGGAATGCAGAAGAGCTGACCAGTGAGAGCCACACGATTCCTTTCATACCCAGGTAACTTCAGTTGACTGTGTTTTTTGATTTAGTTTCCTTACACTATATGCAAGCCATGAAGTTGTGCTACTACATCCCTTATCCTTCGCAGTTACCCACCCTGACCTCATACCAGAGGTGGTCCAGCCCTCTGATCACCTTCATGGAACAAGTCTAGAGGAAGGTCAACAGGTCAACACACAACTTATGCTGGAGGCCCCAGAGCTGGACACGGTACTCCAGCTGGGGTCTCACAAGATCAGCATAGAGGGGGAAATCACCTCCTTCAACTGGCTGTTCATCTGAGGCTACAGCCCTCTTTCAGCCTTACAAGGTTACCTAACCTTTTCCATTTTGGCAAGAAAATTCTGTGATACAAGCTGGCCCTTAACTCAGGGGGAAGTGTATCAATGAAGTTACAGTGAAGATCTTTCTAGGACAGGCTGAGAGAGTTAGACTTGTCCAGCCTGGAGAAGGCTCCAGGCAGACCTTAGAGCAGCCTTCCAATATCCAAAGCGGACCTACACAAAATCTCGACAAGAACTTTTTACAAGGGCATGTAGTGAAATGACAAAGGGGAATCGCTTTAAATTAAAAGAGGGTAAATTTAGATTAGATATAAGGAAAAAGTTTTTTATTGTGAGGCTGGTGAGGCACTGGCACAAGTTGCCCAGAGAAGCTGTGGATACCCCATCCCTGGAAGTGTTCACAGCCAAGCTGGACAGGGCTTTGAGCAAACTGGTCTAGTGGAAGGCTTCCTCACCCCGTCTAGTTCTAGGGGTAGACAATCTTGAAGCTAGATGATCTTGAGGGTCCCAAACCATTCTATGACAGTTACGTCTGCATAATTAAGCTCAGCATGCCTCACAAAGCATTACATTTTAACAGAAACCCAGTACTGTAGTGAAAAAGCTTATTCTCCTACAGAGGCATTTTCAGTTCAGTTTGGAGTCTTATGGGAAATCTAAAAGCTCCATTTGTTTGAGAAACATTTCAGTTGACAGGAGGTTTCACTAAAGGAAAAGAAAGGCTTATTGTTTCCATCGTAAGAGCTTCCTCTTACTTTCATGGCAGGAATTTCCCTGAACTTAAACACTTTCAATAAATCCAAAAGCAACCTAATAACAAAGTTAAGCATGCTTTAGGGTAATGCTGCTCCATCTTCCCATGGAGATCGAGTACTCTGCACTGAGCAATGAGCCAGAGCTCAACCTAAACCACAGACTAGCTCTCAAATAAACAGACAGATCACATTGTGAAGTGGCACTGTTGGATGTTCCTGCATCCTGCAGCCGAAATTTAGAAAGCTGTCAATTTAGAAGACAGCATACTATTAGAACTGTTACTAACTGGCCTCTAATTATCAGTCACAGAAGCTAAGTGTAAAGAATTATGTAATGATTGTGTATGTTGTGCAAGAGTGAAACTAGAAGCCCAGGATAATGAAAAGACTCCTAACATCACCCCCTTAAAAGCATCTCTCCTGGAAATGAGTACATTGTAGAAAAGAGTAATTGGTAATGCTAGCATTGTTCTAAGCACACAACAAAACATTCATACAAGAAGGTTTTACAAGAGCTATGACACAAAAACCATGGTCCTGCGCGTTCAGGGACAGCCAACTGACATGGGCTATTCACTACAGTCATCTTTATCAACAGCACTGATGAATCAAGATACTTAAATCACTAACCATGCTGGTCTTGACATCACATAGTGTATTGTTGGCCTCTGGAATCCATTGAAAGTAGAAGCTGCTGCAACAGTATAGGCACCCATGTTTTCAAACAGGATCCAGTCACCAACTTGCAACTCTGGCATATTAAAACGCTCAACAATACGATCTAGGCCATCACATGTTGGTCCCCATATGCTGCAGGAATAGCAGCTGTCATCTGGTTTAGGCCGCTAAGAAAGAGAGTTCAGTATAGTTTGACTGCCAAAACAGACCTTTCAGAAGTAGTATCATAATTAGCATAACATTCCAGAGAAGGAGGAAGAGCTGCTTACAGGTCCTTCTCCACTCCAAGCTTTAAAATTAGTTCCACTGCATGCTCCCCAAGGCTGATGCCAGATTCTGGCAACACAAAGGGAGAAGTAAACTGAGAAGTGACTGCTGTGATGAGGGTTCTCCCACATCCATGATATATAACTAATATGTGATATTTCTGACTGACCATACCTTTTGTAGAACTGGTTTAACATGTGCATGATCATATAAGATGCAGTTGAATGATCCATAGACTCCATCATTCACATAGTACATAAGAGTTTTGTCATTTGCATCATCTTCATCTGAAAGAAGTTGAGATCAGTAAAGAGAATGCTTGGAAAGAAACAGCTGGCTAGAAGAAAGATCAGATCTAGATTTACATACCATCAGAACCTGTTTGCTCCTTTAAGACAATTTTTTTTGCAATGATGTTGACTGCCAGTGTGAATGCTGATGCAACATAGTATCGTCCCGGCTCTGCAATGATAGTTATTCCAGAATCTGAAGGGAAGTATTTATCCAGTGCTGGGTTGATAACACCTGTGATCTAGGGAAGAATCAGTTGCTGATATTAGAACTTCAGCCACCTCGTATCTTTCTGAAAAGAGAACTATTTCTGTGTGAAGGACTGGAGAACACTGATTAAAAAATGGTCCAAAAGCCAATTCTAAACCAAAACCACACAGTTTGCCGCCATCCAGAAGGGCAGCATAGTCTCAGGACTACCCTGTCACCCTGTCTGGGAGCACTGAAGATCTAAGATAGACTTCTTCCAGTCGAGGCTGCACTTCAGACTATGCCAGTAAGAATCAAGGCTGCAATTAAAACCTGCTTTACAAGCTTGATATCTCTGCATGCTTATGTAGTCATTTAGCTATGTATCTAATGAGTTCATCTAATTTTCAGTTTTCAGATTCATTCCTCTTTTCTTCTAAATTAAATTTCTGATCAAGCAGACTAATTTTCTTCTTGCAAGAATGTCTGTATACAAATAGAAGAAACAAGATTTTGTTTAATCCAGACTGACATTCAGAATGACTCTACGACCTGAGAAGTTCTTAGCAAAACTATACCTCTTCAAATTTAAGCTTGACATCTTCAGAGCCAGGGAAGCCACCACCAATATCAAGGAGATACATATTGAAGCCAAGTTCAGCCTAAAATGAGATTAACAGCAACACTGTCACAAAAGCAGCTCTTAGTTTATCATTGTAGCTTAAAAAGTGATGTAAAGCCATTTCATTAATACTTGGAACACAACTAATTCATCGTGTTCAAGTTAATAAGTCACTTGAGTTTGAGCTGCTGATTTTAGCACATTTGTAAATGAGGTTTGCAGAACTGATCTAAGTAAGCCCTCATGACCTCAAAAATTCCAACAAAATGAAATCAGCAGCTTGGCTAGCTTTTAACCCCACAACAGTTTTACACTTGATTCAGGTTTTGCCACAGCAGTTGATCAGTAGTTCCAGAGAAAGTAGAACTGGACTTACTCCCATATCAAACACACAGCGGGCATCAGAAATGGCTTGGACAAAGGTCTCTGGGTCTGTACATCCACTTCCAACGTGGAAACTATGAAGAGATACAAAATATCAGTTGTTATTTGACAAATTTGTAAAGAAGTTCATTCAAAACTCCAGTCATCATATGCAGAGTCACCTCTGTCAGGTATACCACTTAAATAAATCTTATTTACTATGACTGCATAGTGATCTATCAATGCACCTTACTCCAATGATGGCAAGGTCAAGCTCTTTTGCACGCTCCAGAAGAAGCCTGCTAGTCTTAAGCGTAGCTCCAAATTTAACACTCAAACGACAAACTGCTTTGGAGTCATCAGTTGTAATGCGCAAGACTAACCTAGAAACAGGAGAAATGAAAGTTTAAGTTCCAGTATAAAAGACATCATTATCAGGCAGGTATGACCTTAGAATGAGACTGAACTTAAACATACAAGCTTTCCTGTACATCTCTTCTTAATGTGCCAGCAAGCTATACAGGATTAGATTTCACTGGCTAAAAGTACTTTTCTTGTAGTTTTGCAGCCTAACTTAACTAACAAAGAACAAGATTCAGATAACAGCAGATCTTTCCACAACTTGGGAACTCAAGCAAGAATTACATAGAACAATTAGCATAACTTACTTGGCTTTTGGATGAGCCCTTGCAACTTTCATTAGTTCTACTTCACTATCAAATGTCATCATCTGTACACCACTGCTGGCAGCATGTTTGATTTGAGATACTTGTTTGCAGGGATTTGCATATATTATTCGCTCAGGAGGTACACCAATGCCCTGTATCAGCTGTATTTCCGTCTAAAGAGACAACAAATTACACTTGTGAAAAATATTTCTAGATGAATGATTAAACAGTACAACAAAAGCAACACTGCCTGGTTATGTTTAATTTTATATGAACACATCTTGTAAAGCTGAACATAACCCCAACATCACAGAATAGAACACAGTCAAGATCTTACCTTACTGGCGCAATCAAATCCTGCACCAAGAACAGCAAGCGTCTTCACTACAGCTTTGCTGTCATTACATTTGACAGCATAGAAGGGGGTTACCCGAGGAAGGGCTTTATGCCACCGCACATGCTTCTTTACAATATCCCCGAGGTCAGCAACATAAAAGGCATCTTTATCATCCTAGAACAAATACACATCTTAGTTACAAACAACAGATAACAGGATAAGCGTAGAGGTCAGCATTTGAGGAGGAGGTTGGCTTGCAGATCATCTGCAAAAACAACTTGCTCCACTAGTTTATAAAGTTTGTGGTGTCACAAATTGCAGTGACTTTCCTATCATACTTACAGAAGATGACACTTCATTTATTTTTTGGTCAAGGATATCCTTGGCAGTAAAGCCTTCGTCAAGGAAAGTGAATTCAAATTCTTCATTGCTGAAGCTAGTCATGATTCCAAGATTTCAGCTTTACGTAAAAGGATTTAAGACAAACTGTTGCTACAAAGAGAAACAAACAAAAAAACCAAAACAACCCACATTCAATACTTCACTTAAATTTATACAATTTACATTGTAATTTATATTACAATTTACTACTTCACTTTAATGTACCAATTATATGACCACTACATCATGGTCATACAATTTACAATTACACAACTCCTACAGTGATTACTAATAGTGGCATAGATTAGGATTTTACATAGATGATGGATCAGATTTAATCAGAACCAAGGAGGCACTCTGCAAAATAATCTTGCTAGCTTGAAGGCTAATTCTCCTCCATTCAGCACCTATTATCTACCCAACCTAGTCAAAAAAAAAAAAAAGAAAAATCAAATAAATACTGTCAGATATTATTAGTCTAAGCCCCTGGAAGTTTCCACTGTCTTCACCTTCACCTCCATATCAGGGCTGTTAATATTAAGGCTAGTGACAGCAGCAAGTGGGTAGCTTTTAAAAGATACCCAAACTCTTGAGCACTTTTGTAGCTCACCAGTTTCTGGGAAAAGGGCTTTGCGTTACTACAGACAGAATCTGAGGATGTTACTGACTTCTAAGTAGAACAACTCTCACTAGGTCTAAATCAGTTCAGACTATGGATAAGCCAGCCATGAGATGACAGCTTTCCTTGAGTTTGCCCTGTTGGTGGTTAGAGCTTCCCGGCTATTCCCTTGACCTCCAAGCTACACAAGGAAAACCTCAGCTGTCAGGAGTGGCAGATATACACCAACAGTGGTTCCTAACTGTGACCTCTTAACAGTGATCCCAATTAACACTTGATAACAGGATCTTACAGTAGTCATACATAAGAAATATTCACTGCAAACAGAAATCTATCAGCCAAGTAGAAAGTCCCTTGAGAGCCAGAACTAAAAAGCAAAAGCACTTTCCTCTGCCATCCAAGACCTATGAAGCCCATGGCAAAGTGTATGGGTCATCTTTTTTTACTGGGTAGACCAAAGAGAGGACTGACAGTCTACTCCATTAAGCTGTTAACTTGAGCAGAAGTGTGTGCTCCCTTTTAAAGACTCTCAGCCTTGCAAGTGACTCACAGGGAAGATATGGTTTCATGTAACCAGGTCCAGCCCTCTTTCTTCTCTCAGCATTTTTTACACTCAATCTAGTCATACAGTTTGTGACTGAAGATTATGTAAACTCTAAATTATTTTCTAACCTTTAGTTACATCACCGTTCCCTCTATTTTCAAAAGGACTGGCTATAAACTGCATGAAAAGTAACTTATGTTTTACAGCAGTTACAGATTAATGAAGTTCTAACACCAACAGAATCACTCATTCCATATACAAGAATCCATTAAACTTTTATCTACTGAATGATTCTGAAAAGTCAGTACTTACAACTTCATGTGGCAGCTGAACTGCCAGTGTCAAGACCTACTTCATGCCTTTTGATCATTTCTCATTTAGAGACAAACCAGATTTGAAATTCAAACTAGATTAAGCATTAATGAAATAAAACCCAACAATCCACCAAGACATATCCTCCTCCTGCTCTCATTCACATGCAGTGTTAATTCTCCCAGAAGCTAGATTAAAGTCTTCTCTTAAAAGCCTCTTTGAAAGAGCCTTAAGAAGCAGCAAATTAAACACTTGTCAGGAAACTGCTACTAAAGAGACACAGCAGCACACTGCAAGATGATTTCAGCAAGATGTTGCAGTTTTGCAGAAAGCAGTTCAGGGACTTCCAGCTGTGGTTAAGAGAAGCAAACACCATCAGGCAGAATTTAGTTTATCCTCCCCTCCGCACAGAGCTGCATGAAAAGCACTTTTCCTATTAACCTCCAAGATGGGAATTACTTTTGCTGGACACAGCAGACAGAGAAGTTCTTGCAAGCCTTCCATCTCCACCTTATTGCACAATTTTAACTACAGTGTAATTACACATAATATAGACAGAACATGACCATGTAGATGCAAATTGTAGCCTCCCAGTGTATATTTCTATTTGACTGCACGCGAAGTATCTGCAGCTTCCAAAAGAAAGGCAATTTGTGCTCATTTAGAAGTTACTCTCCAGAACATTCCCTTATTCAGCAGCTGTATTTAGACACAGCTGAGTCATGCCTGCAGGCTCCGTACTCAAACAGCGAACCTGCGTCTCGAACGGGCGCCCGAGGCGCCCCTGACCCGGGCGGTAGCAGGTCGCTGCTGACTGCTACCGGCAAGGAAATCGCTGGCTGCCCTGCTCCCACTGACGGCCTTTCTCCCTGTAAAGCCATATGCGGTGCTTAGCTGTGCTGCCTGACTCGGAACTGAGCGCTACACCAGCCGCAGATGCTCCGGCATCCTGAGGAGGCACCTCAGTCTGCCCTGGGGCCGGCTTCACTAAAGCCTACTTCACCTTGCAGTTACCCCCCACACCCGAGACCCCGCAGAAGAGCGAGGCTGCTGCCTGGGGCCAGGGATGCACCGAGCCGCCCCGAGTCATGTTCCTGCCGCGCACCTGCCTCTCCCCACGCCGGAAACAGCCCGGCGGTGCCGTCCCCTCCCCCGCTCCCGGGACGCGCCAACACCTCTCCACGCAAGCCGGCCTGACCCGTTCGCAGCCGCCCAGAGCCTACCTTCTTCCCCCCACACTCCCCTCCCTTCCCTCCCCCGCTGGGGCTGGGGATTCCCCGGGAGCGGAAGGAGGGAGGCCCTATGCCCGGCGGCAGCAGCCGGCGCCCAGCCCGGGCTGCTTGGCAGCGGCCCCGCAGACACGTGGCTCCGCGCCGGCCGGCTTCCGCCACGCGCTCCTTCCCTGGCCCCTTCCGTTCGCCCCGCTCCGCTCCCCGCCCGGCGCACGCCGCCGCTCGCCTCACCTCAGGCAGCGGTGTCGGGAGCCGCTGTCAAGCTTCAGCGGCGGCGGCCGGTGCCCTCGCTCTGAGCCGCCTCCTCCTCCTCCTCCTGCGAGCCGGGCGCGGTGCAAGGAGCCGAGCGGAAGGCGCCCTGCCGCCTGAGGAGGAGCGGGGCCGGCGGAGCGAGCGGCACGCCGCAGCTGACAAAGCTTCACCGGCGCCTCTGCGCTCCTATATATAGGGCAGCCCGCGTCGCTATAGCAACGCACCAGCTCAAACCAGCCCCGATCGGCTACGACCGGGTAGGGACGCTGGCCAGCCGCTATTGTGACGTCACGCGAACATGCGCAGGGCGCGCCACGCTCGTCCGCCCCGCCCCGGGCTCCGCTGTGCGCTGTGCGGGTCGGGTCTCTGCGGCAGCCGGCGGTGCAGTGGGGTCCCTCTGCCTGCCCCTGTCCCCGTCCCGCAGCGCGGTGTGCGCCACCCGACCGACCGCCTCAGCACCCCTGCGCGTCCGGCTGCGGGCACCCGGGGGCTGCGGCTGCGGGAGATGCTTTGGCAGATGCCAAATGAAGCGCTGAGCCAGGGGGCTCGGAGTGTCATGCGCATAGCATCAGTGGGGTGACACGCTGAATGTGTTGGTTTTCTGCAAAGCCATCCCATGAGGTTCACGTGTTGGCAGTGGGCACTGCCCGCAGTGATGCTGCCTGCATCCCTGTCCACCACGGATGTCACTCAAAGCACTACTCATAAAGCTGACCATCTTTTTCTCTTTGCTTCGACACTGATACCTGTTTCAACCATAAGGGTAATTTGTCTCCCTGTGCACTGGCTTGATTTAAAAAAAAAAAAAAAGGGGGCTTTGGTGGAAGTTGTAAGCAGGTATAAACTCCACTGTTCTAAATTCGTTTCTGCTTTAGCCCTGGAATGACCTACTGCCCTTGCCTAGACAGGCACTTTCTGCCTCGCTTTAAAAAGTTCAGGTCTTGCCCCGTGGAATGAAACTCCACAGGGACCAAGTCCCTGTTCTGCCTCTGTATGTGGGAGCTCTGAAAAATGGAGCTGCTCTTGCTATGCTGAAAAGGGAATTTTTACCCCATCGACTCTGGGGTATAAGAAAGCAGGAAACCTTCCTGCAGCATATGCCACAGGATGGACCCCAGGGTGCTCCTGCTCCCCATCACCAAATCACTGGTGGATGTTTTAATTGAGCTAGTGGCTTTCTGAAGGCAGAGACATTACCAGCCCCTGCCCTTCCACAGAGCTGTCAGATGGACAACACTACACAGGGAAAACCCTCAGCCTTGCATGGAGAAAGGTGATGGGAGACACTGGCTGCTGCAGGATGCAGGCTCATCTCGTGGAGGTGCTGAAAAGGCTGTACCCACCAGCCTCAGAGGTCCCTTCCTCCCACCGAGCCCAGCTGGAAAACCCACCACATTTCAGGCAGAAGTGGATCAATGGGATGTGCTTGTGTGTCCTCCCCGACCCTTGGTGCTGGAGCTGGGCTGGGGAGGAGGGCAAGGCTAGTGCTGCGCAAGAATCACTTCAAGGAGTAAAATAAAGGAAAACAACAAGATCAAGCAGATAAGAAACAAAAGGCAAGGTGGGCCACAGCCAAGAGGAATGCCTTGGAACAGAGCTGGCTTTGGATAAAATAGTGAAACAAAAGAAGGAACAAAAGCTCCTAAGAGATTAAAACATATATTGTGTGTGTGTGTGGCCACAAGGGAAAACTGGGGAAAGTTTTCTAAATAACAGCAAGCAGGCAGTGGGGAAAACTTTTCCAGTGTGTAGCATCCACATCAGCTGGTCCCCAGGATGCTGCCTTCCTTCTACAGCTACTCCTGTTGCTGCACAAGCATTGCCTGTGCTAATCCACCAAAAACCCAGAGGAGTTTCACATCACCTCCCCTGCCAGTTAACAGGACAAAAAACAGAGCTCGCAGACCTCTGGATTTGGCTCCATGGGCAGCAGATAAAATTTAGGTGTTGGAAAAGCAGCCAGAGAGAAAAGTGAAGGGTTGTGTCACCACCGCAGGAGCCAGGAGCTCACTGAGCTGGCAGAAAAGCAAGGACTGAGGCTGGGATGTGGATCACGGCCATCACCCATCCCCAGCATTCCACTTGCATCCTTCTGGTCGTTGTTCCCCTTCTATCCTCTGATTAGGGCTAGAGGAGAGCCCGTGGCTTGATACCCTCTGGAATCCGGGTTGACCAATTTCAGCTAGGGCAGGGGGGCAGCTGCTGGTGGGAAGGCACATCTCAAGTACGGATGTGAGACAACACAGAGCAGTATATGAGCCTGGAGAGTGAAAGCTGGACTGCTTCAAGGGGAGAAAGCAGCAAGAACAGCCACAGGTTGTAATTATCCAAGGAACTGACACATGTCAGCTATTTGCAGGTGATTAATAGTAATGTTGTATCAGCTCCTCAAAAGGATGGGATTACTGAAATGTTTTACCCCCCTCAGGTTTTGTCTCTGGAGGCTCCTTGAGAGCTGCTGGTGGCAAGGGCTGGACTGTGAGGAGCACAAGGTTTGCAGGAGGTGTCCCAGCACAGAGAGGGAAGGGGGGCTGGACCTGGGTCTCCATGCCAGAGGACAGCCAGGGACAGCCTTTGGGCGCACCAGATGAGAACAGGGAGGCATGTCCTTTGCTACACATTCTCTGACTAGTGCCCTGAGGATCTGGCCAAGCTGCTCTGCTTGGTCCATGGGTAACAGGAGTAGAGCAGACCCTGGGTATGAGGAGCTGGGAGATACTCCTGCAGCTCCTCACAAGTCACTGCCAATCTCAAACTACCTCACATAAGCAGTTGCTTGGGCCAAAAATGTTTTCCAGAAGAGGGCACTGGAAAAGCATTTGTTGGCAGGAGACTGTGGCCACATCTTCCTGATGTTTCCCCTCCTCGCTTTCTCTCCAGGCAGGGCCCTTGCTGCTGTGGAAGGACAGGGGATAGGGAGCATTCTCTGGCTACCCTGTAGCTGACCATGTCTTCTACATTTTTCAGCAGCAATGACCCGGTGGTCCCTGGTCCTGCAGGTGATGTGACTCCTGGATCTTGCAAACCCCCTAATTTGGAAGGAGCTGAACCCAAATCCCAGGTTCCTGCAGCTGCCAGCCAAGCAGTGAGAGCTGCCCAGTGGGAGAGGGACAGTCTCCCAAGCCAGCACCATCACAACAGCTGGAGGAAACCTCGAGGCAATGCCTGACATTTCTTGACTGCTGTCTTTCCCTCTGAGCCTACCCAAGGCTTTGTGCTTAAGAAGTTAAGCCCTGTGACAGCTCATGGAGTTAATAGTACCTCCACTTTACAGATGAGAAAGTGGCACAGAGTGAGATTCAGTGATTTACCCAGGATTGTGGAGAGTAAAGTCCAGACTGGGCTGTGGACTTGTGCAAGGTGGAGATCCTTTGCAGGCTTTGCAGGGGTGCAGAACACATGCATGGGGAACTCCTGTGGGGCTGCCTCAGGCTCTATGGGGGCAGCAGCTCCTCACTCCCTTTCAGTTTGTTGGCCATTGAACAGGAAAAATAAAAGCTATAAATTGTCCCTGCCATTCAAAAAAGACCATTAGAGGAAACAAGGTATTTGCAGGATACATATTTGCCGTCTTTTATCACACATTTTCTAGGCATTTGAATGCAGTTTCTTGTCTCTCTGTGCTGCAAATGTGATGTCACATGCTTTCGAGTCACAGCAACAAACTAAAATAGTTCCTTGCAGTGGCAAAACTAAAGGAGGTTGAAGTGACTGAAAACCTTGTGGAGTCACCAAAAGCTTTGTGAAGTGACTGGAAAGCTTTGCTTTGCTTTGCAGCTCAACTGCAGAAACGCTTACTGTTCTGTTTCCTACCTTGCCTTTTTTAGGAGAAAGTGGCCCTAGTATGTTCAAAACGAGTCATTCGCAGACACGTACCATGAGGTGAAGCACATAGCTCTGACATTACAGCACCACTTTCATGTCTGAGGCTCTTCCAGTCCTTCACATTTACAGATTTGAGATAAAAAAAGAGACATTTTAAAAAGTCAGTGCTCTCATGTGCATGTTGTTAATATACTTGATACAGCAAGGTGCTTAAGTATCATCATCCTTTGTATGAGCTCAGCACCCACGAAAGGTGAGACAGATCATAATATTTGGCTCTAGCATTTGTTATATTTAATACACGGATTCTATAGACAATATATAATGGCATAATGGAGATTTAAAACACCTTGTATTTTAATAAACTCTTCATCAGATCTTACTCTCAATGAAGACAATGTCAGAATTCTTTCAGAGTCAGGGAGTGTGAGAAGACTCGTGAGCATTAGGTTGAGAAGCAGAGGTCAGCCTGTACTCTGGGATCAGCAGAGAGGAAACCCTGGAAGTGATAGATTGATTCTGTGTGTGCAGCCAGAAGAGTGCTGTTTACACCAGGATGTGGGGAGGCAGTGGCCAGTCCTGCTAGCGCAGCATTGCAGTGTTCAGCCTGTGGACTGCATCTCTCTCACGTAGAGGACTGTTTTCTGCGTGGTGAAGAATTGCTGGGACCAAGAGACATTGCTGACACACATAATTCACAGCCAGACAATACCTTTATTTGCTCCAGAAGCAACCTGGGAGTTTGAGCAGGTTTCAAGTTTTGAGTGAAGAAGCATGTGGTGCTTTTAAGTGTATCAAGTGGCACATCAGACAATGACCACTGACAATGTTGGTGCTGGATCTGACTCATATATGCATATTGTCAATGGCCACTCAGAGAGTAAGATGCTGCTTGACAAGGGGAGCGGCACCAGGACCTGAAATGTACCACAATCTGCAGAAATTCACTCTGCAGATTTAAATCCTAAGCTCTCTCCCATGGATCAGATCTTCAGGTGTTGTGCACAGTGAGGTTACAGACTGCTCCAGCAAACTTGCAATTGCTCATGTGAAGTTCAGTGCGTGACATGAGGGGACAGAGGACCATGGCGCGTTTTGGAGAGGAGACCCAGTCCTGTAGGACTTTGCATGTGTGTGTCATACACACTGACACTTGCTCGCAAAGGTTTGTCTTCTGGTTAATGTATGGCCCAGTGCAGAGCTCTGAGTACACACTAACGATTTGCAGTAAAGCTAAGGACAAGTGGAAAGCTTAGTGACTTGGTTTTCATCACAGCTGTCCTTTGACTTTTATTGTGTTCAGATAGACAAGTGACAGGAACAGGTTTGACATCTTTTTCATTTACAGTAATGCAATATATAAGAAACCCATCATGGTTTCTGGGGTTTATGGCAACATTAGACTTCAGTTATCATCTCCAGAGGAATTGGTGACGTGAAGGGTAGAAGTGAATATATTGGATAGTGCATCAAATCTGTACCAGGGCCCAGAAAATCTGGAGGAAAAACAGAGCAAGTGTAAAATTTAGAAGATTATAAATTCAGGATAAGTTAAGCATGACAACTACTCATTCTTTTCTGTGATAATACTAGGTATATATCATGTAGCAGACAGCTTTCCAGACTGAAAACTTCTGAAGGTTTCCATGTCAAGGAAAGGGAATAATACAGTATCTGCATCATACCTTCTGCTCCTGGAAAGGCTTTCATGCAACAGAAAACTTTTGAGACTATACAACAAATGGCAAAAGACTTTGAAGAGGTAGTGTGTTGGTTCTTTACTTTTAATTTATCTTCAGGGGGATGTAAGGACTGTGATCTCACCTACACAATACCCACTGCAAACAGACATGAAGTAACACCTCACAGCTGAAAGCCTCACATTTGGATTATGGTTGTAGTTTAATCCAGGATTAGTTTTATCCTGCTGAAGAGCAGTTTTCAAGAGCTGTCTATCTGAAGGGTAGCTACAAAGATGGTGCACAGGTCTTCTCAATATTGCCAGACAGTCTAGGGAGGAACAATGGCCATAAATTGTGGCTTTAGGGCTTCAGGTTGGACATCAGGAGAAACTTCTCCAGGAGAGTAGTACAGCCCTGAGACAGAGGTGGGGTGGCCATCCTTGGAGATTTTCAAGCTTAAACTAGAAAAATTCATGGCTGACCTGTTGATAGTCCTGCTATGGGTGTGAGGTTGGACAGGAGACCTCCTTTCCAGTTGGCATTTCTTGCTCTACATTCTGGTGATGCAAACAGACCTCACAACATTTTTCTGACCAATCCACTAAAGGTGTGCATAGAGGGACATGGCAAGGAAGGAACGGAGGATGTCATGAGAGGTGGATGACCTTCTTCTCCAAAGAGCCTGCTTCCTGGCTGTTGCACATTTCCTGTGTTGGACCAGTGCTTCAGAAAAGGATGTTGAGCAGGATGGTCAGATGCCCTTGCAGGCAGGGGACAGACATCGTGGTGCTTCAGGCCTGTGCAAGGGGGAAAGAAAAGCAGAGAGCTTTCTTTGGGAGGGGGCACAGGACTGCCAGGCTTCTGGTTGTGGTCTTGCTCCTTGCTGTCCTTTGGCAACTTGTGCAGTGAGTGCCTGAAAAACTGTATTCCTCATTCGCTTGCAAAAGTACACAGTTGGAAGGGCCAAACAGGCTCATCTTGTGCTTCAGGAATGGCATTTGGCCATGCTAATGAGATTCTATGTCCACTAGAGACAGCAGCAAGTTGCAGCTGAGCTAGGCTTTTACCTCCCTTCTTCTCTAGCAGGTTAAATAAACCTCTGAAAACCCAAGCTTTGGGAAGGTCAAAATTCAGACCCAGGTTTTGTCATCTGCTCTGTCCTTTCATGAACAAGATGGACGTAACTACATGGCAGCAGCAATGGTTTTGTGGAATGAGAGGTGAAGTTCTGTGTCTCAATGTGAAGCCCAGGGGCACACAGTGGCTTTTCGTTGCCCAAACGCACTGAACTCCACAAGTGTCCCATGGATAGGACCTGCCTGAAGTCAAGGGGAGCTGTGTGCATGAAGCGGTAGAGCAAAAGGAAGGATCAGGCCCTCAGAGGTATATTTTCATCATAACGTTTGAAGATTTACGTGTATAACTACGCAACTCAGGGTGAGACTGTGCCTCTAAGGCAAAACATATGAGCTCATATAAAGAATTTATCATTATAATAACAATTTGCATTTCTATAGAACCTTTGATCTCAGGATCTCAAAGTGCTTAACAAACACAAATTAATTAATCCTCACAACTCTCCTGCAAGGTAGACATGTATTATGGAGAGACGCTAGCAGCTAGCTTTCTAAGTCTCATTTTAACTACCTCCTAACTTTGCCAAAACTAAACCAATACACACAAAAATTTCACAAGCATGATCTTGTCCTTGGGTAGGATCTTTTTAGAAATTGTGGGGGCAAATAGGATAAGATAGTCTATGATAAGTAGGTTAAATGGGGAGACAAAGCATAGATCTCTGAATGAACTAATGCACATGCTGCATTAGTCCAGAGGGGAGGGAAATGCAGAATTTGGGAAAGACACTTGCTTCTCCATAACTTGCCAGCATGGAGATTCCAAGGTCGTAAATGGTTATTCATTATGCACTCTATTATTTATTAAATCAGAGAGCTAGATGAGTGCACGAGGTGGCCTGCTTTTCTAAACAAAAGAGTCCTTCTCCAGGATCTGCACTTGGCCCTGACTATGAAGAGGAAATCACCGAGAGCCATGTATTGCTTCCTTTGCAGAGCTGCTCTTTAAAGCCTTTGGGAAAGGCCGGGTGAGCAGACCCACTGATGCTCTGGTGTCATGGATGGAATACCACCTTTAAGAAGCTGCCAAAGACAGCCAGAGAGGCAGTGTCTGGCAGTGTGCCCACATGAGGGATGGAGAGCAAGAACAAATTCTTCCTCTGCACGCGAATAATAAAACCAAAACAGCCGGGGAAAAACCACCTCTGACTACTCAGAGCTGCTCAGACCTGGGGCCCGGGCGTGGAGGTGAAAGCAGGAATCTTTCCTATTCCCTTCCTCCCAAAACAGGAGGACAAGGTGTAGGTGGACAACAGGGCGGAGGCCTGTCCCTTGGCCATGGATTGGAGTTTGCAGTTTGCTCCGGCAGGCTTACGCCGATAGCAAATTGCTGCCACTCCCAGGAGGAAGGAGGAGGACAGGGGATTATGACTCAGGTGTTTTTAGGGTGGTACAGCCTCCAGGGATGCTTCCTTCACGGGGGGAGCCCATGCCCCACTCTCACCCCAGGGCCCCACTGAGCCCCTAGCCCCCATGGAGGCAGTCAGTCCAGCACTGTACCTTGTACCTCTTATCAGCTACACGCTTTCGTGTGTTTGGGAATGACTCAGTCCCCGCAGTGAGGGACAGAGCCCATGATGGTACAAGGTGGGTACGTTACCCACTTCATGCCCACCACATGGTGTTGCAGCCTTTGGCCAGGACACAACATCACTGCCTGGCTTGTGGGAGCTGTGTTTTGGTGACTGTTCTTCAGCCACATGTAAAAAAAATAAAGTGAAATCCGAAAGTGACTCAGAAAGGTTTTGTAAAATCTGCTATGAGCTGGTGGTTGTTTTTCAAGGTTGTACAGCAGATAGCGTCTGCAGTGTTGAAATACTGGGTACAAAGTCATTAGGGAGAGCCAGTGAGAACTCACTATTAAAAAAATGGGATTTTAACCAAAATGGAGGGTCAGGGAGACTCTGCTCCCAACATAGGTTCTTGTGGATGTAGACAAAAGGAAGAATCCCCTTCGTGAAAGACATCCAAGCCTAAATACCCAAGAAGAGAGGAGAGAGGTGCAAAAGAAAGTATAGTCTGCCCTGCGCAGGCAGGTGGGTCCCAGTGGCCCAGGAGTGGTGTCTGATGTCAGAGCAGAGCCCGTCACCAAGCCAGGGTCAGTCTGAGGCACCCCGAATCAGCAGGGCCTACCTGTCACCACTGGAAGGCTGTACAAATCAACCAACCAATATTGAAAAGAGCTCTAGAGGTGCTTGGATAGTAATCATTTGTGACTACGTACAATAGATCGTCAGTGTTGGCTTTGTATCAGTTCATAGTCCGATGCCAGGATTTGGCTGTAATCATTCCGCACAGTTAGCCAGACCCTTGCCTTGTTTTCTTCTACTGATTGTGATCAGGCAACCTTGTCCTTACATGGGTAGGTAATATTTGGCCTTTGTTTTCATTTCATTCATAGCTGTGCAATAGGTATAGCATGTGGCCTGTTTTTACCAGCCATGTTAAAATGCTGCTATCAAGGCAGAGCAGAAGTGGGCTGCAAAACCAAAGTATCTTGCAGGCTTCTGAGGAATAAAGACCTTGATTCCTCTGCTCTTACTCATGTCAAATTGTACCTGATTGTTTAGACAATCTAGGCTTCAACAGGATGAGAAAGTAATAAGAGTGTTACTATCGGGTCTTAATGAATTTAAAACATGTCCTTCAACAGCTACTTAACTTTTCTCGTGCATGTGATCTTTCATACAAAAGGGCATGAAGCAGACAAAAAACACAATAAAAAAGAAATGGGGGCGTTATTCTCTGCTAGTCCTTTTGTCAGCATTGCAGTTCTGAGCAAAGCTGTGCTCATCATGGCCACGGGCAGTGACCTTCACTGCACATTGTTGTTAATGAATGCATTATGTTAATGTTAATACAGCCTCCGACATAGGGTGGTACAGTGGAGAAATGCTTTGCATTTGTGTTTTGATCTATGAGTGCTAAGATATTGAAGCAAGAGACATGGGGGGATTAATCAGTATAAGCAACTTTGTGCTGTCAAACCATACTGCAGTTATCTAGTTGCAGTTATTTTCTTGAGTCCTTGACGGAAAAACCCCGCAAAGAGATTACTGTGTTATGATAATTAGATTAATCTTTAATTATTTCCTTAACTTGGGAGCACTCTGTTCTAGTGATCTTCTTTTTCTGATCGGCTAGATGAAAACTTTTCTGACAATGCTGATTGATGTCTTGGCAGATAGGCCTGCCCTGTTCCCTGGAGCTCTCTTTTCTGCAAACAGCATCACCCCAAATCAGTTCCCATGCTCAGTCACTGTTTCCAGTCCACTTACCCTTCCTGAGCCTCCCAGTTCCTGCTGTGGGCTGGATCCACCTTGCCTCTTTTCAGGGCTTCAGCAAGACATGGTGTTATTGCCGTTTTAAGCCCCTGGTCCCAGGAAAGATGTTCCTACTTTCCTTCATTCCCAATACGCTCACTGGAGAGACTGTAGGGAGGTGCCCACACTGCCTCCAAGGTGCTCACATCTCTCTGCTGACTACAGAAATGCCTCTAGACCTCCTCTGCATAAGCTGGGCACATTCCTTGGGAGTTTGAGGAACCAACACAAGAAGTTTAGTTTCTCCCCGCTGGGAGCTTGCCTGCTGCCGATGGCTAGAGCAGCCAGCTTGGAAGGAGTGGAAATCATCTGTATGATCTGCTCGTTTTAAATGTGATTATTGTTAGAATAAAAACAGTTTCAGAAGCAGGCATCATAATCGCAGGATAATTCAGGTTGGAAGGGATCTCAGGAGGTCATGTAATTCAACCTCCTGCTCAAAGTAGGGTGAGCTATGGGATCAGACCACTTTGCTAGATGCTTAGGTTCCAACACCATTACATGAATGCCATAATCACCAGGCTAGAGTCAGGCTTCCTCCTTCCTGCTTTCCCTGTGCTCCTGCACATTACACAATGACTCGACCTCAGTTGGCAGCTTGGTGTTCCCAGGTGAGATATTACGGCCTGAGCACAGCATAAAAACCCTCCTTCATAACTTCTGCTCCACTCAGCTGGTGTTCAGGAGGAGACTACAGCATCACTGCCCGGCTGACTCCTGAGGAGCCTCCAAAATTAATTTAGCTTGAGTTCAGGCACTCTGCACAGACCAGGACTTTTACATCTGTTGAGAGGGGGCAGACCTCCGGAATGGACATGAACATCCAAAGAGCTGTTAGATGAAGCACAGAGGTGACCAGTGAATTTGGCTGTATGTAGAATTATTTAGTCCGGGAGCCGGGCAGACAGGATTGCTGGCTCCAAGGCAAGCTCATAAGCCAAGTCCCAACTTTGGGAGCATCTCATTAGGTTGGATGCCATTTGCTATGCATAAATGCACAACAGATTTCAGCTCCTCCTTTGTGTATTTTACACATGCCTACATTGACATTTGTATTAACATTAGTATGAGTGTGTGTGGAACTAGATTAATACCTCTTTTATTTTCTCTATTATAAGCATCATGGTTCTTAAACATTTCCTGTGTGGAAGCTGTAGTATTTAAAAGATACTTACTTATGATATTTTTTCCCAGAACTAAAGTGTAATGAAGTTGAAGGAGGGAAAATCATACCAGAAGCATCTAGGAAAAGCCACTGCCCCAGGTTTACCTGTGCTGTGAGTGAAATCATTGGCAATAATGCTGACACCCTCCACTGTGAAATAAAAAAGGCAATTAGGGAAACACTGGTGATGTTGGGATTATTTTCACAAGGAAGGACATGATTTCAAGGGCGTTTTCATGGTCAAAGACAATCACGCTTCATGATTCATGATCAGTTTGGGTTTTAGACTAATTCATGGATCAGGCTGGTTTGCAGTGTCCTTGGTGGAAGCAGAGTGGGCTGTTGGGTAGATGAATTTCTTGTCGTGGCTCTAGCTGCTGTGGATTTGTGACAGAAGCATGTTAGCACAGTTCTGCTTCCACCTTACCTCCCCCCTTGCACATCCCAGAGCAGAGCTGTGGTCAGACATAACACAGCAATGGGAGGATCAGGTTCCTCAGCTGAAGTACAGAGTACAGTTTGGGTATTTAGGAAAGCAGAGCTGCAGAGTACATTCAGTGCACGTTTCTTTCAGTGATTTATCTACTACACCATCATGCACGGGCAGGCAAAAATTGCTCTGCCACAAACCAAGCATTAAATTGTGTCTACACACAGAGCCATGCTAGTCTGACAGCAAAGGCAATGCTGGAAGCACACCGTCATCATTATTTCAGAAAGAAAAAGAGGGGCACAGCATAAGGGTGGTAGTCAGGATCTGGGCTCTGTTTCATGCTCTCTCATTGAGCAGGTAGAAACCTGGCACAAATGACGGGGCTCTAATTCACCATCCAGCCTTTAGGTATCTGACTGGGGCCCCAGCAAGGCACCAGGGGTCTCCTGGGCAGAAGTCCTCTATGGGAGTCACAGAGAGGACATATCCCTTCCAAAAAGCAACTCAGATCTTGTTGCACATACTTTTCTCTCTGCCTTTGCTGAAGGTAGAAGGATCCTAGATACCTAAAGCTAGAAGAAGTAGCTTAGCCTTTGTCTTTTTTCCCCTACCATAAAGGGAGGATAATGATGCTAACTTTTTGAAACAGCTTCTGACATCCACAGATTTAAAAAGTAAACTTGTAAGAGACTATTATTATTGTGATGTATCTTTGGACAGAGGGAGCAATGACAGACGTTTCTATGACATTTTATAATCCACATGAAATACTGCCATAATAAAGATAATGACATGTATGATCTACAGAGCATGCTTAGTTGTGGTATTTGGCAGTGATAATTTGGCTTACTTCTTTCCCTCTGTATTTTATGCAGAGAAATAAAACAAAGAAAGAAAAAAGAATAGCAGACACCTCTTACAAATCCTGCTGAAATCAAAACTCTGATGAATTCAACATATATAGAACTTCTTCAGGTTGTAGAGGAAATATGCATGTTAAGCTATTCTATAAACAGATGTCTGAAAATGGAGTTTGTTGATCACTATGGATGGCACTATTACACCAGTAAGAAAACTGATCCTCCTGCAGGAGCTGGGCATGAGAACTGTTCTCAGCAGTGCAGGATGTTCCTACTTGACTCTGGTTGCGATATTTTGCCCTCTGCCTTTTAGTAGAGTGAGCACTGCAGAGGTCTCCAAGAAACAGTCAGGCTGAGTCAGCTTTGTCTTGTGTCTCCTTCTCATGCACACACAGATCTTACACCGAGCACATATCGATAGAAGGGACACAAGGACGTAAGAAAGGACCTGAAGTATCAGACCAGTGGTCTACCCAACAGTAACCAGTGCCTGAGGACAGCCGCAGGAGATGCTATTTAAAAAGAGCATGTGAGCGTGGTCACCTTTCTGGTCCACTGCCACATTCAGGCCTGCAACCCCATCCAGTCATTTTAGTATCTGTCTTTGGACCTGTCGCCGTGACTTCATCAAAACCCTTTTCAACTCTGTGGACACTGTCTCTCCAGGTCTTTATAGCAGCACAAGAAGTGAGTCTGTGGTCCATAGCTACTAATAACATGGTTTCATTCTTAATTCCTTTTTTAAGTCTTTTATTGGTCATCTTCACTCCCCCATTTTGCAGAGCAAGTTTACCTAGGCTGAACTAGGTTGTAAAGTGAACCATGATGTAACCAGATCTTGAGACACATTGAACTGACTCCACTAATGAGGCTGAATGCTGTACGTGGCCACTGATTTTGTGGTTGGAGAGAAGGCACTACAAAATGTGGATGTTATGAAATGGAATAAAACTCTTTTTCTTTCTCCAAGACTATTTGGCAGAAACTTCTTAAGAAACAGAATGCAGTCAGAGACCACTGGATGAACTAAATGTGAGATTTAATGTACGTGTAACAGGCTCAGTAATACTCATTGATCTTTGGTATCTCACTGCCAGAGTTCTGAGGTTAAATTTTGCAAGAGAAGCTCTCATTAAAGTCCATGCCTTCAAATCTAAGACCAGAAATTTGATTTACCTCCTGGCCTAATTACTGAGTCCTAGCCTAATCTAGGTTTGGATTTATGTACGTGGCCCATCTCCAGTCATAGCAAGACTTTGAAAGAGGCAGCCCACTGCTCCATGGAATGAAACTCTCCTAAGCTTTGCCAAACAAGCACTCCACCACCAGACTTTCTGAAAACCTTACTAAAATGGCTGCTATTACCCTCTCCACTCATCCCACTGGACAAATAACAGTGACTGGGGGAGATCATAGAGGAGGCAACCTTTCCTTTGCAGAAGCATCAGCAACATCTACACTGACAATAAATTGGGCTGTGGGTTGTTTTTTAGTCCTGGGCCCAACAGAGGGCAAAACAAGTCTCTGAAACAGGGTGTCTACATTTAAAGATCTGCTGTTAGTGGTCCCTGGCCCATACGATCCCCTGGGCTGGCCATGGCCACTGTCTGGAAGAATACTTGGGTCTCTAGCAAGACCGCACCAAGGACTGTGCCAACTGCATGGGCAGTCATATTCCAAAGCCCAGGCCCACCCCCTGCTCCTTCTCACTTTCCAGGGGTAAAGGTGGCATCTTTCGCACCTTTTGGAAATGTTTCTGCTATGCAGGATGTTTTGCATTGCATGGGGCAGAAGAAGAGAGCAACTGCTGTGGCAAGAGTTCACCACAGTGATTTGGGAAAAACATTTGACCCACCATAGCTCACTTCTCAGGGTCAGGCTGCTGGTGGGAGTGATTGTGGGAAAAGGCAAAACAAAAGAATAATGGCACTTTTGTTTCTTCTTAAAGTCTTCTTCCTGATGAGCTAGCAACCCTGCTGATACAAATGTGCTTGAAGTCACTCATCGCCAAAGCTGCAAGAATCCTGGGAACATGAGGCATCAGTGGCTGGAGGGAGGTTTGGGTCTGTGGGTGCTGCTTCACATCACAGCATTTCTGGCTGCTCTGGGAAATGTTGTTCTGCTCAAGGACATGGTGGCTCCAATATGCCCCAGCACCGCCACTTTCTTCCTTTTCATCTGAGCCACCATGGATGTCTATAAAGTGTTCCACAGGGATTGAAAGAAAGAAACCAACCTTTCTTTGGGAAAGAGTTGTTGGAAGCAAACTTTCATTTTTATTGCCTGTTTGAATAGCACAATGCAGGACCTACTGTAAACAAACCAATCTTCCACTCCTATAAATGATCTAGTAAATAATTTCACCTTTCAGCTTTATTGTGTCCCCACAGAGCCCTTTTGATATGATATCAGTGGCTCATTTGAGTGCAATTCATGTGAGCACTACTGAGTCAGCGGCTATAAAAGCAGAAGGCTCCTGAAGTGCCCCATGATCTTCACTTACATCTGGAGCTGCTCTTCTGAGAGGAAACCGAAGATTTGCTCTGAGTAAGTACATGAGCTGCAGGGTGGGCGGGGAGCTCACTGCATGGAAGATGGTAGGGTGAAGAGAGAAGCGTGAAGCTGTAAAGAGGTTATTAGTGACAGTCCTCAAGGATTATTCTTGTCCTTGAGTCTTCTCACTCTTCTCCCATTTGCTCCACCAAAGATGGGTGTCTTTGTCAGCCTTGTCCCTTGGGAACAACTGTCCTGACCTGTGCCATAGAACAGTGCCTGAACCATGCCCTGCCCTAATGTTAGCCCTAATGTGCCAGAGCTAGGAGAAGTGTGAGGTGGTGATGGCTGTGAAAAAAAGGCGAGTATGGCCAAGGGATGATTCAGGGTTAGAATTTCCTGAGTAAGCAGTAAAATAAAGACACAAAACCTTGCAGAATAAAGCTGAAGTGCACTCAATCTCTGATTTTCCTTCAAACTCAGTTATCCTGCCAATGAACCTGAAAAATAAAATTTACCATAGTTACGTTCTTGTTTTAAATTCACTCGTGGTCTGTCATCCTGACCAGTTCTGCTTCATTATCTCTGAATATTCCTCTCTCTCGTCTCTTGCCTGACTAAGTGTTTTGAGGAAAGATCAGGACTTTCTCCTGTGTTACTGTTTAGTACAGTCAAATGAGACCATGATCCATGACTGCACCTCCAGGAGCACTGGATACAGTCACCTTCATAATGACTGCATCAACCTTTGAAACCTTCCTTGCCACCCCATCCACTGACAGAAAGAGCCAAATTAGTCAGAACTGATCATTCAGGGGAGCCAGAGTAAGCACACCCCAGTGGAGCTAGTCAGGGGGATCTCTGGATAAGCATTATCACTACCTTCTTTCCGCCTCTTCCCAGCTGCTGTCTGAGACATTTGCTTTCCAGGAGATCTAAAATTCCCCTTGGTCTTGCAGCCAGAAGCACAGGGGAGGTTCTGCATCTCTCCAAGAAGATCTCCTTCATGCATCCATGGGATCTCCCTGGAGCATGACTGTACCCATGCATGCAGTCGGCTGCAAAGCTCAGGATACATCCGTGTGGTGTAAGGACCTTGTCATTGTGGAATTCTGTTTCCTACTCAACGATCTGCAGGATCAGGGCCCTTCAAGTGCAGGAGAGATTAGGATCTGGTTCTGTGTGGTATTGCTTGAAGGCCTGTGCCCAACTCCAATTGCACCTACAGTTGGGAGCTATATACTCACTAAAGGGAAATGCTTGTCTTGGAATGAGCTCATGCTGCTGCGCTGCTGTTCTGCATGTGTCAGCAGTTTTGTGGACTCTTGTGTTTGCAGATGTATGAATTATCCCTTGGCAGATGATTGGTTTCACCCTCCTCTATGCACGCACGTGTTTAAGGTGACTGTAAAAGCATATTCATTGTTGTAAGCTTTTCATTCATGCTCTTATTCATTTAGGTGGATAAGGAAAGACATTTCTATATATGTGCATTTTCAGCCCTAACAAATCATTCTGGTGGGCAGAAACACTAGAAGGAACTGGGAGATCTTCTGAGGTTCCTCCAACCCTATAATTCTCTGAAAAGACAAGGGACAAAGCTGATCTCATAGTATGCTAAATAATCACAGTGTTATGTAAATTTACTGTGTAAATCAGACAAATATTGATACTTCTTTTTTCATATTCCATATGAAGGAAGCATGAATATGATGTATTTTCATACATGGATAGCTGTAAGTAAAGGCAAACACAATCAACAAGTTGAAATCCTATGACTTATTTTTAATCCTGTATGACTTGAGCAAGGATATTTTCACTTATCTTACTTACCACAGGCCACAAACATAACTTTTAGTGTGTGTAAGATGGGACCACTTCTGGAGTCTGGATTTGCCTTCCACTTTGGCTGCAGCCTGACTTTATGTTACCTGAACCTGCATGAGATCCTTGCTCCCTATTGTGCCCAGCTCTGCCAAAGGCTTGAGGGGAACCAAGGCTTGGTTTGTACATGCAGAAGACACTGCCCCACACCACTTTGGCATCCCCTGCCTATGAAGGGGTGGGATTCACAGGGGCAGGACACCCTGGCAGGGACATGAAGTCGCAGGGACAAATGCATGCCTGTAGCCTTACCACCGGGTCCCACACGCTGCATGCTAGGTAGTGATGTAGGGTCCATTTGCTACCAGGGCCGAGTACAACCGTGGTAGAAACCCAGCTGGCCCCGAGGCACCCTCTGGGTGCGTGCGGGGTGCCTGGCTGCACCCCAGCCGTGTGCAGGCAGACCGCAGAGCACACACCCAGGAGTGTCTCGCTGAGCCTATTAAACTGTTTAACAGGGGAAGAGAAAAGCCTTTAAAACATGATGCACTAATGACAGATTAATCCACCCAAGAGAACAGTCATAAAGTAAAGCGGTGTATAAAATAAAACACATCATTAAGTACAATTGAAGTATTAAGTAATAAGGATCGAAATACAGGATGAAATTCGTTTCTCTGCGCCAGTCCAGTGGGTGCCCCTCATCCCATGCCAGGACCGGCAAAGAGGCCAGGATAAGCTTGTGCCCTGGTCAAAGGACTTCACACCCCTAGCGTGTCTCTCAGGATAGTGGTGACCATCCTCTTGTCACTGAGCCATGATGTAATACCAGCTCTGCTAAAAATGCTATTTGCAGCAACACGGGCAGATCCATGGTGGGGACAAATGGCCAGTGAAGCACATTCTGCCATTGTCCAGTCTGTGGTGCCTGGTTGCCCGTAACCAAGACACTCCTGAACTCATCTGCTCATCAACCTTTGCTCACCAACCTTTGCTCACCAACCTTTGCTCACCAGCATCATCACTCCAGCTGTTTCAAACAGCCAGCTACTCCCCTGAGCAGCACTGCACCTCACAGGCCTTACCCACTGGTAAGGATGTCCCCACACTTGTGAACACCAAGCAAAGAAGTTACACCCAGCACTGGAAGAGCAGTTTTTGGGGTCTCTTCCTGCCCTGTCCCTTCAATGGCACCAGTACAATGACTTCATGGGGAAAAGACCAAGCAGGTGAAAGACCCTCTCTTTTCTTTTTCTTTTTTTGGCCAGGAAGGTAGCGGAGAGCCCAAGGGCTGCTGCTCCTACAGCACAAACAACTTCAAGCAGCTTGAGAGGAGAGGAAGGAAGGGTACCCACAGAAAGAGTTCAGAGCAGAATTTATGAATACAAAATATCTCTGACTGTTAATAGCGTGTTCCCATGTAAATATATATTCATGAGTACATAGTACCTGTGAATATACCAGCTAATAACACTTGCAGGGGTTTGCATTTATGAAGGTAGCTTACAGCTCTGAGAAATGAAGAGGTTCTGTGACTCTAGTAGTAGTTACACAGCTGAAGCCTCTGCAGGGTATCATGGTGCAGGGAAGGCAGTTGTACAGCTGTAGTGACCAAGCAGCCATCTCCTAAACAGATGCCTCGTTACTGCATAAGCACCACTATTTCACACCAGCAGAGTTATCTCCTGCATTCATCTAATACCTTTGCTGCATTTCCCAGTGTCCCAGGAAGTTTGACACTATGGAAAAGCAAACCTGACCACTTTTTCTTGTTTGTGGCTCAACTCAAGCTCTCCCTTGGCTTTCCCTTCCTTGTCTTGCACAATTACTGTGGAAAGAAACTGCAAACATTCAGGACTCCATCTCTAAGTCTCAGTCACTGAAAATGTAACTGACAATTTCCTCCCAGCTACAGGAATGGCTCCTTTTCTCATCAGTACTGCGTGAGCCTCCCAGCATTCTAGTACCAAGTCAGGGCCTGGGTGGCAGAATCTGAGGCTTGGATTTTGTGCTAGTGGTGATGATGCATTTGGCAGTGAGAACCCAGCCGAGCCTTGGGAAGCTAAGTCAGGTGTGCTGGAAAGGTGTTAGCAGATGACACCACTTGTAAATGTAAACCCAAGCAAACAGACTGGTGAAGTCACTGGAACCTCTCGAGAGTGAACACTCCTGAAACCCTACAGCGCTATTTTTAGAGCTGTATCCTAGATAAGAGCTCCTGGTGTTTGACTGGTTCTTGTTATAGACATGTATTTACTCTTCCCTAAGACGATTCTATTTCACCTTTTTTTCTTACAGTCTTCAGGCAAGTAGGCAAAAGATCAAAAAGGCTACGCCTTGCAAAAACAAATAAGTTTGACTCTTCTTTTTTTTTCCTTTTGATCTTAAAAGATGTCTACCCTGGGTTCTAGCTGCCTGGAAAATAATAAAAACAGAGGGTGGTATTTTCAGAAGTGCTCCGTACTGCCTGTCAAGCTGCAGCTGATGACATCTACTTGTGTCTTTTTGCTTTCTGCTTGTGATTCCTTATGTCTCCTCTTATTTCAGAAGCAAACAGGCTTCTTCAGAAGCAAACCCAGCTCCTTCTCAACCTCATTGCTGTATGTCTTTCCCTTCTGCAGCACTACTGCTGGATGAATTCAGTTCCTTTGAGTGGGCACCGGTGGAAAGAGACGATGTCTGAGCTATCCTGGTGGTGTTCTTAAGAGGCTGGTGATTTCCCATGGCCATCTGATGAAACTTCCTGAAAAGAAGGAGGCCCCTACCAATGGCTTGGCACGCTCATCAGGGATCTCGGAGTCACCACCAGCCCTCTGCCGACACACTGCTGGCAGGGCCACGCCATGCTCCAGTCTGGACTGGCTTGGCTGGCACTCAACTGGTCAACACGCAGCTCCCTGCAAACAAACCCCTGCCCATGCACATCCATGGGCTAAGTGCTCCAGGCAAGGTGGCAGCCAGGGCACAGTCTTCCCTTGGTTTCCCCTGTCCTGTACTTTCTGACCCTTCCCATCTCTGTCATCTCAGCGATAAACCATGGCCAGCAAAAATGGGCTCACAGAAGGACTTTTCAAAATGGTCCCAATGGGAAGAGTAGGATGTCCCTGGCAAAGGGGAGTCCTTTGAGTAGGCTGCATGGGAGTGCTGAGATGGCCAGATGTGTCTGTGACGGCAATGACAGCAGCTTCATTGATAACTGTTAGACCACAGATAAACCCCTCTGAAAATCTGTAGACCTCAGAAGGATAGTGAAGATAGGGAACTGGGTAAATCTCACTTGGTAAAAACCCAGACATTCAGCAAGGACACACCATCCCTCTGCCTATCCTTCGGTTTTCATGGTGTCCTATGTGCTTGGCTCTACACCACCTTCTTTCCCCAAAATGATGGGCTCTACGAAGTGCAGAAAAAGGGGCTTACCAGGTATGGATGCAGAAAGGGATGGGTACTCCTGCAGGCAACCCCACTCTTTTGAGTGGAAACTTTGATTGATGGACCCTTATTTGATTGACCGCCTTGACGGGGGGAGAAAGAAGGCAGAATGAAAGTTATGAATCAGCTGGCAGGTCTGTGAATGCAAAAAGGGTGGGATGTGATGAGTCACCATCACAACCTATTTCTCAGCTCTTCCGTAATCAATCTTTTTGTCTCTTGCAGGCTTGACAATGACTCATTCTTTGACATGCCTTTATAGAGCTGCTGTGTGCATTTCCTGCCAGCCTCCCTGGTGCTGTTCAGTTTATCTGTTGCATAGTGCCAGCAGAGGTTAGGAAATGCTACACCTGATTGCCACAGAATGACTTTAAGAAACAGAACAAGTCACTCCTGTGGTAGAGCTGCAGCTCCAAGGCACAAGGGACATGGGCTTGAAAGCTGCTTGGTGCAATTTGAGTGATTTCTGAAAGTATTCATAAAGCATCCTCTCGTTGAGAACAGGTAGGAAGACAACGAGTGCTGCATCCCCCAAGCCCTGTGGCCCAAGAGGCTATGCCTCCCTCTCAACAAGCCCTTGCTGTCCACCTCTGGCTTCTGGGCATACTGCAGCACCTGTGTGTGGTGGCTTCTACCGTCTGCGGGTCTTGCCGTCCTCCCTGGTTTCTGGCTGGGCTCTGCCTGGCCTCAGCCATGCAGGCTGGTGCTTTGGCCAGTGCCTTTTCTTGATTTGGTGTGTTCTGTGCTGTGCTTCACTGATTCCTTTGACCAGTCCTAAGGAGTCTGCTTAGCATTGGCAGCAGTGTTAAGCAAGTCTGAGAATGCAAACAACCCTTACTGTAACATTAATTGCCATAACGGCACATTCAATACAGACTTTTCTAGACTGGGGCTAATCTGAGGCTTTCCATCAGTCAAAGCAAAACTGAACTTTGTGTCCCCATGGGTGAAATCTCGGGGTTTAACTGCTCTAGCCACAGCACAGGAAGGCACAGTGATGGTCCAGGCCAAAGAGAACCACGTATCCCTTCCTCCTGGTTCGGTTTCTGAGGAACTTGATACAAGATCTCAAGGGGAGCCACAGCTGTTGGTTTGCAATTTCTCTGAAGTTCCCTGCCCACCTTGCCACCTCCCAACCTAGCACTGGGTAGTCTGGTCTTAAGCTCCACTTCTATCCACCCCACAGTGACCATTTCTATGGTTGAACAAAGCTCCATGGTGTTCAGACTGCAATTTGCTTCTCCATTCCTTTCTGCTTTCCTTGATTTTCATCATCTCACTGCAAAGTGACAGACCTGCCCAAGAGCTGTTTATCTAACTCTTACCTTTACACCCAGGCTGAGATCAGAGAACGAAAAGTGACATCATCCTGTTCATCAGATCTGCTCTACAAGTGCCATACACAGGCCAAAGTAAATGTTTACCTTGCTTTTCCTCTAGGTAATGTGGTAAAGACAACGTAGCAAAGCCAGAGCAACCTGAATTACCTTCTGATACATACCTTCTGCAGAATCACTTACTTCTTTTTCACTCAAGATAAAGAAAGACCCTTTAGAAATGGGAGGATGCCTTTAGAAATGGGCGAGTGCTTTAACCAGTTTGCAGAAATGGCTAAAGGGAAAAATGCTTTTTTATTGTACTTACAAATTTGCAAAATTAGCTTGGAATTAGGAGTGTCCTTGTCTGCACTGGCAGTGGCCATCATCATATTTCACTAATGTGCTCTGGATGTTTGCCATTCCTGCTGCAGTCATTCATAAGGATATTAAGCATTTCCCATGTGAATTCTCATTCTCCATGGAGGGAGTTCTCCCTCCAGCCCATCAGCTCCCCAAAAAGTGGTTGCCATCCTTCTTTTAACCAGTTATTTTCCATCTTATTATAGTTAATGTTATCCCATTTAGTACAATAACAAAGACCTTATTAAAGTTCAAGTAGACTATATTTGTTGCAGCTCTCTAAAGTATCCCTAAGAAATACTGCGTTATTTCTATACTCTTCTTGTTTAGATAAATCTCTAAGCAATTTTTCATTTCCATTTACCCACATGACTCTAGCTAGTTTTTCAGTCACACTTTTTTCAAAGCCCTATTTACTCCTGTGGTCAGATTAATGACTCAGGTTTCCCAGATGGCTTCTTTGTCCTTCACAGTAAGCTCTTCAAAATAAGCACCATGATTGCAGCTTTCCAGCCAGAACATACCAAGCTGGACTGAGTAGCTCAACTCCTCACTGCAACTGCAATTTCACCTAGCAATGCTTTAATATTGCCAGAATAATACTATCAGCTCCCTTCCGTTTGTACACAGCAAGCGCTTTGGGTTTTGCTTTCACCATAACTGTTGTAATTTCCATTTACATAAAGGATCTTGTGTTAGATGAGTTGTATTTGCCCGCATTTTGTATGCTGGTGTCCTAATGAGAAACTCCAGCAAGGTACTAATTTAGCTTTGAAGCCAAACCTCTATTATCTTTCATCTCTACTTTTCACTGCAAAGCAGAGCCGCTTCCTCTTCCTTCTTCTCTTTTTTCTTTTATAGAGTGAAGAAGACTGCCATTTGTTTCAATCAATTTTACAAGGCTGAAATCAGTTGGATTTTGGCAGTTGTCCAGACATCATTTTCTTCGCTGATCCAGGGTTCTTCCATGCTTTGCAGACTTAACTGCTAACTCCTAACACCGTGTATCTTATCTAGTCTGGCATTATGCTTGACAGGTCTGTGATTTACTCTGGCCACCTGTTAAAACTAGGTGTTAAAAATGAGTCCCAGGACAATCTATGTGGCAAGCTAGCACACTTTGCTGTTCTGTGAAAACACGAGGACAACCAGAACAGCAATCCTTCTTGGTTAGCAGTGCCCACTTGTATAAACCTTCCTTTTGCCTGTGCACGTAAGTCGTCGGCTTTTGATATCTTTTTGTATCTGCAGGTCACTTTCTGTCTCCATCATTTCTTTCTCTCTGTTTTGCTGGTGTCAGCTACTTTTCTTCAACTCTTCCTCTTTTACTCCTTGGTGTCTTTCTCTTCCTTGCCTTTATTATTCATAGGTACAAACCAAACAGAGGTACCTGGACAAGAAGGATAGATGCAGCATCACCACATGGAAAAATCTATCTTGTCTTATCGGAAGATATGGTTAGAATGAATGACAACTACTGAAGTAGATTTAGAAATGGACCAAGCAAGCAAGGCAATGAAGATGAAAATCACCTCTTCAGATTTTTGTCCCAGTTCTGTCTTTGTCTCCAACTCCCTATGGATCCAAAAGATCCTTAGGTCTTCTCTTCCACTGACTCTATCAAGCATCATTAATATCTAAAGAGTTTTTGCCCATTGAAGCATAATATGCAGACAGTAGGTTCTGTATTTAGTCAACTTCATTGTTTTCTGTCTTTCTAGGGTCAGTTCTAAGACTGCCTCAGTAGTTGCCATCACTTTTTCCTAAATGAGCTGGTTCTCTGTTTTATTTTTTGTAATTAGTTGTACTAATGGTTTTGATGTTGACATATTCAGTACAAGAAAAGTGTATTAAAGCTCCATTGTACTATGCAACAAGCATTTTGGGACATAAATGTGTCTTCTACGTAATGGTGGAAGCATTTTGGTGTACATTTTGTGCTAGGAATAACATTTTGTTATTCCTAGTAAGAAAGAGACAACAACGAATTCAGCAGCTCTTCTTGCCCAACAGCAGCAACAGAGCAAAGACATGAATGGGAATCCAGAACATTATGACAAATAGTTGCTTTTAATTGCAGACTGTCAATATCAGGCCTATGGGAGTGCAAGGCTATTGCAGATCAAATTATGACAAAAGTTAATAAGTATCAGTCCTGCTGACCTCCTGCTGACTTCAATGCACAGACAATACATCAGTTTATTGAGACAGATAACATCTCACTAAAACAATGATCAGACCTAAAGACACTGGGGGAAGATTGCAAAGAAGGAGCTTCATTGGGATAAAGGTATTTTTTATGGGGGATGGGGGGCACTTGACAGGCATGAGTAGGAGGCTGTTCTAGGAAAAAAGGTGAGTGTGAATAATGGTGCCAAGTCAGCGCTGAGACGTAAAGCCAAGGGAGTGACTAAAGCAAACACGGGCAACAGGTGAGTGTAAGGAAACTGGATCGGGCAGTTTCGCACACAATCATGTGCCAGTGCTGATCCCATTGACAAGGGATGACAGTCGCCTCAGAATCAAATGGCATTTGAGTGACAGTTTAAATTCAGCCTTGAAAAGAAACAGAACAAAAAATCAGTTCTGAAGCATCTGATTCATATGTTTCAAAAGAGAACCTGGTTAAGTTTATGAAACGAAGAGTTTGCAGCACTGAGAATGCATAAAAAGATCTTACAAAAGCTGCAGGTGGTCTGTCCAGTTCCATATGTGTCTTGTCCTTGGAATTGTGGGCCATCTTTGCACAGGTACTTTAGTGCCAAAAGGTGCAAGGGGACAATTAATGAGAGTTTCAAAAGCAGCATCTTATCTTCAGTAATCCAGATAAACTCCCTCTGCAGTGTGACCTTTAGGACATTCTCTTTGAAGTCAGTGGCAAATATCCCATTATTTTCAGTGGGGACAAGAGTGGGCCAGCAGTGGCACTTTCATTAGAATGGATATGCCCACAGGAGACAAGGACAAACAGGGGAAATGACAGTGAATAGCTGAGTAAGTAGTGCAAACTTTGACTGATGAGTTGTTTAGAGTGAATTCAGGAAGGTTTGTGGGTTGGTATACCTCAAGACAACATCCCATGAGTTTCAGCAAATGTAATGATAGACATCAGAACAATGATTGCTTCTCAGTGATTGATTAATTAATAATTTACATAAGTGGCTTTGGCACTACTGCTGTACTAAGTGACTAAATGGCAAAGGTAGGTGAGCTTCGTGATGATGTCATGGCCAAGGAATAAGAAGTCAACATTTCTGAATTGCCTTAATGACACGTGGGTAAACTCCAGTTACCTGGTCATGCCTTAACAGCCATAGCAGATGGATGACATCTGAGCTTTTCTAGAGTCTGTGTCTATGAGGATTATCCCAGCTGACCTGCAAAACTTCTACAGGAAATCTGCTGCAGATGAGGAGTTGAGCCACTCTACCTGTCTGCCCCATGGACCCATCTCTTCATGCCATGTATGAACTTACTGTTGTGATTCCCAGAGAAGCACAGCCTGTGGAGATGCTGTGCATCTAAAAGCAGTTTAAATCTGTGCATCTTTCTTCTGTAATCACAAGGCCTGAAGCGACACAATGCCCACAAAATGTGCTTTATTTGCATTGCTATATGAATACAGCCTGTGCCAGATATTCAATTCCTGTAATCTGCCAGAAACATCAACACCTTGAAGGCAAGCTCAGATAGGAAATGGGTTATTGACTCACTCTTCTGGCTTGATAATAATAATACTTAGCACTTATTTAATTCTTTACACACATTAAACAATAAATCAATCCTCACTATGTGGCTGTAAAACAGATAGACATCCTTGGTTTATGGATGGAGAACCTGAAGAAAGGGAGATCAGTGCTTTGCCCAGAGAAGTTGCTGGTGGTTATACAATTAGCATTCCTGTTTCTCTGGTCCTGTATGAATTTGAGGACTTAGAGAAGTCTCAAAAACATTAATTATTTAGACCTGGTGCTCTCCCATTATTTGTTAATGGGAGAAAGACCATTTTACAGTCATGGTTAGCACTGACATTGCATTTATGATCACTATAAATAATCTACACTCTTAATAAAGTTGCCTGGCATTAAGAATTCACTCTCCATTTTCCATAGCAGGGAAGCAGAGGCAGAATGGTTAAATGAATTATTGTTATCATGAATTATTAATCCTAGAGAGACTCAGTATCTAAATCAGAGGAGCTCAGAGCTTTTTCCTTTCTTCTGGTGACTGAATTCTGAAAGAAAGCCCCACCCACTCCAGGCTCTTCTTTAAAAAATATGATCTTTTGAAACACTTTGCCTGCAGTTGTTTCATAGCAGTTTATAGAAGGGGTGACCTCTGTTAGAGGCTGATGTACCACACGTCTCCTCCAGATGGGAGACAGCAGAGAGTGCGTGTGTAGTTGGTACGTACACCAAGCTTTTATGCAGGGTGTCTCCAGCCAGACATCAGCACCACTGTTACAAAGCACCAGGAGGCCCCTCATTCTGACTGTGCCATGTCCTGGGGCTCAGTTGTCTCAGGCCACTGTGGCTGGTGCTCATCTGAGGCTTTCTTGGGCAAAGCAGCCAACTCAGGGCTCTCTGTTCTGGATCTGGAGGAGATACTGCCTGTTTCCCATGTGTCCTCTGGGATAACCTCACCCAACCAAGGACCCCCACAGCTGCTTGTGGCAATTGTTTTGTACCACCCAAAAAGGCAGCATCTTCCCCACAGAGAAGCAGCAGTGCCATGGACCCCAGCTCTCCTGGAGCTTCTTTTGTCTTGGTTTGGCGTGCAGTAACCCTGATCTTAGCTTCTGTCAAGCTAGGCACCGTTGTTCCCAGTTCTAGTTGTGCAAAACATCAGTAGACAAGAACTGAAAGAAGCCCCTTTGCTGGAAAAAACAGGGTTTTTTTGCTGTAAAGGTAAACCACTCATTGCTGCTTGTAGCAACTCTCACAGGGAAATAAATGTTCAAAGGGCAGCTTCCTACATTTATCCCTCTGAGATGAAGCTATCCCTGAGTAATTCCCAGAGCTACATTGGACTCTTCAATATGCATCTCTCTAAAACATATCCCCTATTTCCACACAAATGAATTTCTATATTCCCATTAGATCTCCAGCCCTTCCATCTCATGATGAAGCCTGTTTCAGACAGTTTAACTAGTATACGACATACTTGTATTTCCTTCAAAATAACAACTTCCATTTCCTAACTCTTGAGCATTCCCACATTTAGTCTCCATTTGTCTGCCTTCTGATCACTGCTCCTTGTCTTTCTACAGCTGTTTCCTGTGAATTTAATAGGTTTTCCACCAGCTTGTTGGACTGGAGATAATTGTACTGGGTGGTTTCATGTCAAAGCCTCTATTTCACAGCAATGTGCTTAAACAGCAGATACCACTTAGCAAAAATAGATTTGAAATGCAGGATCACCTGGTTAAGTGCATAACTTCTTAATCAAAGGGAAAAATGTTTGTAGCATTACCTTGTTTCGGGGCCCTCCGTCTCCTTACATCTCTACTGTGGGCCCTGTCATTCAACTGGTCTGCGTTTTTGGCAATGGGAACTTTCCTCTACACTTCCATTTGCTGTTCTTTCAGGTTAGGATGAAACATTGAAGGCCTTTCCTGTCCTCTCATGACATTCATACATGGTTTTTATAAATCTTTCACAATGACTTAAGAAATCTCCATCTTACTGCTTTTCAATAAAATGTCACCTAGCCTTGAGAACTTCTCCTCAAATTCATAGTAGACCTGCAGAGCTACCAGCATGAATTGTATTTATTTCCTTGTAGTGTCTGGGGTCCCATGTGTCAAAAGACTGTCCACACTCTTTTCTGGATGTGGTGGTGTCTTCTGCTTAATAAAATTCATTAGAGGTTAATGTAGGGAGTTCTGGAAGGAAGCTTTATCCATCCCATTCCTGTCACATTAGTTTAGGGGAATTCAGTTCCTCTGCCCCATTCCAGTGTCAGCGCACCCTGCGGGCTGGTGTCTCCCTAGGGCTGGGGCTGCAGGGACTCCCCATGGAGGCCTGTCAGGGCAGGACCTGGCAGCCAGGGCCTGTCCAATCCCTAGCCAGTAAGAAGGCACTGGGACAGCCCCAGCCCTGGTGAATGAGGACAGTGTGACAGTGTGTTGCCAGCCAGATAAGAAGCCATGACCTCGGATCAACCACAAATTCTCACGTGTCCTCTTCTTGCTCTGTTTAACACCCTATTGCTCATGAGCTCTGTTTTCATGTGGCATTCAGCATTTCCCACATTAATCCTCTGTCAGATGAGAATCAGTGATAGTGTCCTTCATCTGATATCATGAAAAACACAGTGCAGTGCTGCAGAAGCAGTTACTGAGAGAAAAGTGGTTGGCTTTTGCCTGCTTTTCTTCTGGCACTCATCACTTGAGTATATGCAAACAAGATCAGACCAGACACAGCTTTGAGCAACCTGGTCAGGTAGAAGGTGACCATGACCATGGCAGGGGGCTGGAACTGGATAATCTCTAAGGTCCTTTCCAATCCAAACCAGTCTATGATTCCAAGTATGGGTTAAATTTTCTCTGCTTCTAGAGATGTGCTTTAGATTTCCTATTTTTCCATCTGGTTTTCTTCCTTCCTTCCAGAAATAACTCAGAGCCAAGGAGTGTGCAGAATTTACAACTTCAGGGACAAGTTCAGGCTAAGGAGCAGAGCACTGGGCTCTCCTCACAAACTTTATCTTTGCTTTGCCATAATTTTTAACATGGTTATACTGGAATGGTTATCATCCAGCCACTGTACCATAGCTGCTTTCTTCATAGACCTAGTCCACGCTGGGTCTATCCCTTTTTATCAAGAACTTGCTGGTCCAAGACAACTTGCTGTTAGTATGCATCTACAGCACAGGCTGGTCACCTTCAGGAAGGAACTCCACTTTCTCCCAGCCTGGCGTTCGCTGTTTCATTTGTAAATAGGTGCAGCCTAGGAAGGCTTTTGCTCTCCCAGAGGGTGTTCTATCACATCCTGTAGTGCAGAACTGCCTGTCACCTGGAGAGCTCAAGAGAAAGAAATGGCAGATCTATGGCTTTGGTCACACAGAAGACACCATAGCCATGGCAGAGGTGAGACACACACCCTCAGAGCAGCCTCACAGCTCCTTGGGAGAGCTCAGCATGCTCCCTTATCTGCACATAGCCAGGACAGTGTCCCACCCCATGGCAGTTCCATGATACATTTCTCTCAATAGACGTGCAGGGATCCTGCCCAGGGTTGTAAAGACTTGGTGCAGATATTCGGTCTTCTAATTCCAGCAGAAGACTGACCGAGATAACCACAATCTGTCCATGTCCAAGGTTGCAGACTGGTAACAACCCAGTCCTGCATGTGAGGTGGCAAAAGGGAGGAGGGAGGATGATGGACTGGTATCACAAAACAAGTGACACATGGATTCACCATGTTGCAACACACAAGCTTAAAATAAGGGCTTTTTTTTTTCCCACCTTTTCTATTATGAGCCATAAAACTCCATTGTTTTTCTTAAGAGGGAATCTTCATTGTCATTTCAATATGCTGCAGTGAACTCTATTAATGTGCAATTAATTATGGAGATTAATCATCAGGCAGCGTTATCAGATGAACACCATGAGTATATGCTAACCCCTGGTTCATGCTTTGGCAGGCTGAGGAAATGATTCCTGAGTGGCTGAGCCAAGCTTTCAGGCTGGGTGGCCTACATCTCTGGGTGACCTTGATTTTTGCGCATGTTGCACCCACTTGGTCTCAAAACACGTGAAGTATCTCAGCAGCCCTGAACAGTGTCATCGCATGCAGCGCTGCTTTCCAAACAAAACCCTGTTATAAAAAAAGTGCTGTTACACACCCAGCATCACTCAGCGCACAGCTCTGCTGCCGCACCTCTTATATATGCATATTTGGACACAGATTTTGGAGTACAAGACTATGATTTGGCTACTGACACAACATGACATACAGTGATTTGCTAAGTTGAATGATCTCATACAGCTAAATCAGCCTGAACACTGAACAGAGGACACTAACGTCCAGGACCATCCAACGTGTCTTGCTACCTTAGACAACCACTAGTTTTTCTGGCTGTACCGTCTTTCCTTCAGATAGAACTGTTACTCTTTTTGCTGGATTTGAGTTATATGTGGGCAAGTCAGCAGCCATTTTGGGCCTGGGTCAGCAAAGGCGACATGCCATTTGTGCACTGGTGTCCAAGGAGTTGTCTTAACCGTAACCTTGATTCACTGAGTTCGTAAGATTAGTGGGATCAAGTTGCCCAAAATGCCAACTAAGACTCCTTTTGCCTTCATGTGAAGAACACACCTGCATTCCTAAGAGTGCCCATGTGTGCCAGATCAAGGATCCATCTATCTCAGGATCTTTTCCCTTCCTGGCAAAAGAGAGATGCCAGGAAAAGGTATAAAAGGACAGGCTTATAATCCTGCTGCTCCAGGATGTTCTTCCAACCTTTATGGATATCCTGGAGCAGAGGTTGCGGTTTTGTATTTAATAACTATCAATGGATATTTCTTCCATGAATTTGAGTTTGTGTAAATATTGAGCACCTACAACCCCTGGCAGCATTGGATTCCACACCTTCACCTCTTCCCTGGGAGCACAACTGCCTCCTTTCCTTTGCACTGACCTTGCCATCTGGGAGTTTCATTTGGCATCCTCCAGTTCTATTACTGGAAGACATGGTGATCCCCTAGGTGCTTTCTTCTTGCTACTCATGATTTTGTGGACTTGTACCATATCACTCAGCTGTTTCTCCTTCTGGTCTATTCCACCGCCTGGACAGGAGCCATCCCATAGCTTTGATCAGCCCTGTGGTCCTTTCTGTACTTCCCCAGTACTGCTATCAACACAGGAACATTAGAAAAACCTGACAGATGCAAAAAGCCCAGTTATGGACAACCACCCAGAGCTAAAGAAGCAAATACACTGGTCACACTTCTCATGCTGAAGGATAGTCATATGCTCGGCTCCTGACCCTCTCCCCTACTTATCCAGGCTCATATTTCACTCTTCAGCAAAGTATTGCCGTGGTTTCTTTCTCCCTGTGTCCTCATCCATGAGATGCATGTCATCATCTTGGTCCGTGTCCTGCTAAGCAGTCATGTCAGGCATGCTCTCACTGTGGGAAGATCAACAGGCTGATGTGCAGTGCCACAGATGCAGGGGAGTGCCCTACCTCATTCTCCAAACAGCTTCAAGCTTCATACTGTGGCGTTCATTCTGTTGGGACTGGCACCAACAAGGACAACTTCCCATGGGTAGCTGCAATGGCTCTGGCTGCTGAACAGGCTCCCACCAGCACCAAGGGCCCTCATGCTCCACCTGCCCCAGCCCTGGACCAATCACAGAAGGTCTCAGGCAGGTTCTCCTCAGGCACTGGCCTGAGATTTAGTGAGAAATCATCAAACTCAAGACAGTTGGAATAAGGTGTTTGGATACTGCAGTGGTAAAGTTTTCAGAGGGAAGAACTAAGGCTGGTCAACCTAAAGCTGCTGATGAAGAAAAGCCGAAGTACTCCACAGTGTCAAGAGACTAGGCAGTATCTTGGCCAGCAAAATTCAGTGCCAGCTGATGGCGAGTGGCACACATAGAAATGTTAGCTTTAACTATACACAGGCAACAAGAGACTCTGCACTACCACAGCGAAAACATAATCTGGAGTCATTGCAGATGGCTTTCTGAAGTGCTAACTCAATGTTTGATATGCATGCAATTATAGTCACCTGGGGTGACAAGGTTGTGTAGAAGAATCAGGAAGCTTTCCCAGGAAGACGACAAACATAAACATAGGTATGGAACCTTTCCCATGAGGAAAGGGTCAACAGTACTGGGAAACAGAGATTTCTGAAAGGATGATCCTGCAGAGGAGATGGATTAAGAGCAAGTATTGAGCAAGTATTTTTATAAGGTGAAAACTAAGGGCCATCTGGGGAAATCATTGTGCAGCAGGTTCAGACCAAACAAAAGCATGTTATTACCCATTGGCTAATTGCATTGTGGAATTCATTACCACAGGCTTCTGCAGAGCCCAAAGTGGGGTTCAATGCAGGGATTTAAATTTGCAGTACCTTAGTGGCTGAGACAAATTCATGGGGACAAATCTACCCATCCTGTTGGGTCAGTTGTCTCAAGCTCCACAGCAGCAAGTCCCTGAAGCACTGATTGCTTGCAATTGAGATGTCCCATGTGTTTGCTCTGGACCCTAAACTGTTTGTCTGAGCCTTCGCCTGTGGGTAGACAGCTCTTATCTCTGATAGCCAAAGGCAGTTCTTACACTGCTACGGGGCTCTTTGCTCTCAACAAAGCAGCATCTCAGCAAATGCTTTATAAGCTCTGAGAAAAAGCGCTGCAAAGATTTCCTCTAGAGGAGCTCCTTCTTGTCTTCAGGCAAACTGCTCCATACTCAGCTCAGCCTTCACCAGTACAACTTTGCATAATGAAAAACACAAACAAATAAGTGCACACAGCTTTTATGTGAAGTCAGCACCAGCCATGTGTGCCAGCCCTGGTTTCTGCATTGTCTTTTCATGAATGCACACAAACAAACAAATGATTGCATATACACAGACGCTTTTGCGGCCAGGTAAGCAGCACTCATAACCAGACAGCCGACAGGAAGGCAGGGTAGGGTGCAGCAGAAGCTTACATGTTACAGGGAGACAGCAGGAGGCTTGAGCTCCCGTCTTGAGAGCTGCTTTGGGGAGCAGCCACTGTCTCTCCACTGGAAAGCAGAGAAGACGTGAGTGAGGATCCACGTGCTGAAACATTGCAAGAGCCTGTATGGTCCCCTGTAACCCCAGCCCTCTGGTGCTGGCATTCCACACAAATCTCTTGAGCCACCTTTCTACAGTTGACCTACCCCTTCGCTTTGGGAAAGCCATAGTCTGGAAAACTGACAGCTGATGGGCGGCAGACAGGGGACTATGAGAGGGTGTGAGCACCTGCAACTTCTACCATTTTTAACTACTGCTGTTCTCCTTGCCAGCTTTTGAGTGGACGCATGGGTTCATCCTGGTTTACAAAGCACACAGTCACACTGGAAAATGAGGAAAACCTCATAAACTGCATAGAAGAGAAGCAGCATTGGCTGCAGGCAGAGGGCTTACACTGGATTCTTTCGTCCCCTGTGTTCATACTAATAACTGGTCAGAATCATTAACATAACCCCTGTCATGATTTTGACCCAGCCCAGCTAGTGCTTTCCCAAGTGCAATTTGGGCACAGGCTGGGAGTTTGCATGGGGGAGAGATGATTCCCAGGTAGCTAGGACGTGGCCACTGTGGTCTGGAAGCTAAAACATCTTAGCAGGGAAGCTGGCCATGCCATGCAAGCCAGCTCCAGTGGTCGAGGCCAGACCTCGGCCCAAAGAAATTATTCTTTGTGTAGATTTAGCTCAGGAGCTCCAGCCTTCTTTGGCACTTGAACTAATCCTTCATGCGTCATTCTGTTCTTGCCGGTTATCCATCACCCAAGGGCCAGCGTTGACGGTCATGCCTGTTGAGATGTGTTTGCTTATTGCTTTGCTGTACCAACCAGTGTGTGTCATTGAAATCCTTGACCTTCCTTATTTAGTTTTTCTAAATGCTTCATATACACTCGTGTGAGCTGTTTTTTCCTGCTTGACGTTTAAGTTCCTCGTTTCCACATTGAACCTCTTTGTGTTAAGATTTCCTGCCTTTTTGCTGAGTAGTTTTGACCTTCATTCAATAAATCAATAATCTCTCCAGAATTTAATCATTGCAGCCCCCCTGACTGCCTCTTCCTTTGGTTCCTGCACTTACTTTTCCACAGCCCTTCAGCAACAGCTTGCCTGGTATTCTGATGGAATATATTATTGCTGCATTGCTCACAAACACAGATTAAACAGAGCACCCCTTCACAGGGTGCTTCTGCTCAGTGCCTAACCCAGCATTTAACGTGGAAAAGCCTGCTTGTATTGCATTCTACTCACCTCTTTCTTCCCCCAGGCAAGCTTGCGGGGCCAGGGCTGAGGCCAGGTAGATGGTATGCTCCTACATCCAGGTCCAAGGGTGACATGCCAATTATCAACTCCTTTTTTACATCATTAGGGGAAAGCCTGCAGAGCCTTGCAGAAGCAAGCCACCTCCTGGTCTGGAGCATCTCTCTTATGAGGAGATACTATGGGAGCTTGGCCTGTTTAAATGAAAGAAGACTGAGAGGGGATCTCATTAATTCATATAAATATCTCACAGGTGGGTGCCAAGAAGATGATGCCAGACTCTTCTCAGTGACACCCCGTGACAGGATGAGGAGCAATGGCCATAAACTAAAACACAAGCAGTTTCATCTTGGTGTGAGGACAAACTTTACGTTGAGGGTAGCAGAGCACTGGAACAGCCTGCCTAGGGATGTCATGGAGTCTCCCCCTCTGGAGACATTCCAAACCCACCCGGACACATTCCTGCATAATCTGCTCTAGGTGACCCTGCCCTGGCAGCGGGATTGGACTAGATGTTCTCCAGAGGTCCCTTTCAACCCTAGCAGTTCTGGCATTCTGGGGGCTGTTTTCAGGGATGGACACTGCCTCCATCAGTCTTCCTTAGTATGCTTCAAAAAAATCCTGCACTTCCAGGAGCCCACAAAGCAAGCTGACAAAAAACCTTAGGCAGGGTCATGTGCTTCAGCATGTCTCATCAGTCCCTCACTAAAACAAGTATGTTTCCATCGGTCAGTCTTTTCTGATCATGCACTCAACACCAAAAACACACATCTCAAATGAAAAGGAAAACATAAAGTTAAAAACATTTCTCAGGGTATTTCTTTTCCTTTTGAACAAATCTTTTTCTCCATACCAAGCCCAAAAGGTTCTAGTTTTTCAGAACTCACCCATGCTATCCAGGTAGCGAATTCTCTTCCTTAAATAGACTGCTTTCCACTTTGACTTAAAAGGGAAAATAGGCCCTCAGCCAACAGTTAGATCTAAATTCAGATTTACAGAATGGTGCTGTTTCCATCTTTGTTTGTATTTGGGCCTGTCTGACTTCCTAGGGTGAATCTCCTCTTCCAGATATGCCCAGCAAATACCAGCTTTGCTACTGTGTTCTCTGCTCTCCCTTTGGCAAATGACTCGCTAGAAATCAGCACATCTAGAGAGATCAGTCCAAACTGCCATGGGAAACTGGCTGTTTTTCTAAAATACATGATACAGATCAACCACAGGTTACTGCCTGGATTACTAGCTTGTGGTGCTCATGAGATCAGACTAGGTGATCATAAAGGTGCCTTCTGGCTTTCAAATCTATAGCCTAAATAATGCATTAATGAAGTAACATGGAACAAAGCCACATTTGTTCATGTGTAAGGTATGTTAATGATGTTCCTTTCAAAGATGTGTAGATCGAGCAGTGAATTGGTGCACTGAATTTCACCTCTAGGGACTCTGACTTTGATTACGAGACAAATGAGTTTGATAGCATCAAGTAAATACTGAATGGATATTTGTCTCCATCCCCAAAACCATCATGCAATTTGGCAGGAGCAGCAGTCTGTGCTCACGAGACGTCTAGAGGTGCTCAGGGCATTGGCAGTCCTCTGGGAGGAAGCATCTGACTGCGCTGTGCCTGGCGTTACCCGACGCTCTGACCCACTCACTTCCCCAAGCACCAGCAGCACACTACTCCTCAGAATCACTGCAAAGAAAACATGAAATTAAACCTGAAAAAAGGAGGAAAGATACTTATTTGAGTTCACAAAGTGAGCTAATGCTGGAGGTTGGCTGAACTACACACTGTATCGGCTTTGATGCACTATTAGAACTGTGAAAACCTTCAGCCTTTCAGGGAAAAAAAAATAATCCAGGCACAAGATCAAAGCAAAAGCTAAATAATATTGGGTTACAGAGCTGGGGACTTTCAAATGGCTGGTCGTGACTGTTTATGTATCTAGAAATGTTGTGATAGGAGCAGCCCTATTTTACAAGGCCCAGTAACAACAGTGTAAGTCAAGCATTAACCAGAAGTAGACAGCAAATCATCTATTTTTTAAAGACACTTCTGCTGGAGCTGTTTTTTAGGGAAGCAAAAAAGGAATTGTTTTTAGTAGCATAAAAATAGTCACCCAGGAGGCGCCACTGTATCTTTGTCCTGAAGCATAACAATATTAGATATAAAACAACAGCCCTGAAATAGCTGATAAAACTACATATGGGGATGTTTTGACACAGAGCTGCTAGGACACAGCTCAGAGTGAATCCTTGCCCTTGTTTGATAGGTTTTTAGACTCCTTGCACAAAGCATTCACTCTAAAAAAACCAGAGAGATGTACTAGCTTGCGCAAAGTAAGAGGTGTGGAAAATTTGCCTGCAAAGCATGACCCTGTTAGATGAAACATTGCATTTCAGCAGTCTCTTGGAGACACAAATGATGACTGAGGCAGCCTGAATTTGGTCGTGAAGCAGCAGCATTCACAGCAACAGGAGCACAGGCTAGGAGACTAGACATATAGGGAGAGCTAACTTCACCCTTCTAAAAGCCATACATTTAATCTGAACTAGTTGTATATATTCCCTCAGCAGGTAAGGCAGAGAGGCAATCAGCTCCAGAGGGTAAGTCAATCTGTCCTAAGACAGGTGCTTAAGGCAGGGGCTGAACGGCCCAGCAAAGACGCCTTATTTTCCTCCCTTGGCTCTTGGTGCCAAGAAAACTCTTAGAGCCAAGACACCTAATTGCCAGGTGGCTAAGACAGAGTGAGATGCATCACCCCCACAGCTAACTTACCTAATCATCATGACTCCCGTTATGTTTCCAGACGGGAAGAACAGCCAAATACTTTTAGTCTTGGATATGTTTATATGAAGGAACACAGCAAGAAAGAACAAAAGTAAAGTCTTCCTCCAGGACACAGCCATAGTTTGCTTCTCTTCTGGAAGGCTTTCGGTAAGGAGAGGGAAATGGCTGCTTCCCCATGTTCAGGACTACCTTGGTTTTTCCCCATAAGGCTAAAACACAGCCTTTCGTATAGAGGCCACCTTGCCCATGGATGGTATTGCTCTCTGAATTACACAGTTCAGGCCCATTTATAAAGCCAAGAATAAGAAACCTGAAGATCAACTTCCTCCACTAATTGCAGATTACCATAATTTCGGGCCAAATTCAGCTGCAGCCGTAAAGAAGAGGGTCCAAAAGTAGCGCAGGCTCTCCTCTTAACCAATTATGGAAACACGGAGAGCGGCTTTTTCAATGTCAGCCTTTAAGATCAAAACCATGGCTGAGGAGTATATGTTTTTTAAAAAAGTCTCCTTAATGACAGCATCTCTATAAAAAAGACGGTGCAATTTGCATCCCTCCACAGATAGATAACCAAACTGATGGGCTTTGAGTAGGACACATATCAGGCCTGGCCATGACCGTATAGTTTGCAATTATGTGGTGCAAATGATACCCAAACATCAAAAATCAATAATCCTACTCCATAGCTGTAGGAGGGTCATTATGGCTTACCTGTCTGTATGCAACCACTGAGCCTAATAGTCAGACCTTTATACCTCCAAATTTCTCTATCATACTGAACTTCTCAGCTCTGCTATGGAAATTCGTTGTCCTTAAATTGAACCCCGCTGAAGAGGGTGCTAGACTCAGCTGAACAGAAGGCCACCAGCAAAGCTTGAGCTAATCGACAAACATCCCTTCACAGTGAGCAGAGGTGGACACTGGACACTGGACACTTAAAACCATGTTTACACAGATAAAAGGCTGGACTCAGTTTATTCACAATGGGATGTTTCTTGACTGAAGTTCTGATATGCAAGTAAAGCAAGGCCAGAACATTTCAGGAATCCATTTTCCATTGAAATGATGGTGTCATGAAAATATTTATTTATATATTTATATGAATATACATACAAAGCATGCATAAAAATTAGGCTAGAATGTGTTTCATTCATAAGACATGAGAGGCCAGAAGGAGTGTACTTCCATGTGTACACATACATACATGCTTATCTGTACAAATAAACAGAGAGAGAATAAAAGACAGAACATAGAATGAGGAAAATCAAGAAAGAGGCAAAACAAAGAACTATAAGAGACAGGCAAGAAAGCCATGGTGCAACTGAAGCAGTAAATCTGGTTTTCATGGTACATCCTGTGTGGCCAGGATGATCCTTCCATCAGAGGATGGAGCAGTGTTGAACACTGCAGGGCCCTGAACCAGATTTCGATCTCCAAGGTGTTACAGCAATGCCCAAATGTGGTCACCAGTCTGGGTACTTCATGCTCTCTCTTGCACAGCCCTAGTTCTGGAGCAACTTTGTTGGGGCCGGTGAAGTTACTCCAGTATTGTAACTTTGTGAGCAGAAATAATATCTTCTGTGCAATGTATGAGGATGTATGTAATCCAAGAAAAGGATCTGGTCAAAGGAAGCAAAGCAGAAACAAAGGAGGAGTGTGAGCGCTCTGCTTCACACTCTTTGAAGTGTTGTGTCTTTTACAAGGGAGTAACCTAACCCACATTTATTCCAGTGTTTTTCTTCCACAATTTACTCCAGAGATTTTCTTTAAACAATAAATAGGAAATACTCTCAGATACAGCTGCGCAGGATATCTAATTTACAAGCCTTTTTTCCAGGGTGGGAGCTCGTCCGTTAGGCATCCCAGTTATGGAAAAGAAAATACCAAACGTGATGCAGGAAGCAACAATGCTGGCTTTCTCATTTAGCATCCATTCAATAGCAAAGTTAATTGGAGGACATATCCCTAGGTGACTACCTGCATGGAAATGAGGTGAGTTCCAGCTACTTCCATACAGGGAAAGTGCAGTCAGCCTCCCTGCAGTAGTTTCCTTAACTATCATAACAAGCTACTCAGGATAAAATGCAGGCCACCTAAAGTTGTCCAGCAGCAGCACTCAGTCTTGGAGTCTATTTACTGCTGGAGTCAAAATTCCTAAGATGACGCTCAAAAAGGTCCTGCTCTGGAAGGAGATGCAAAAAAGCTTGGATATGGACTCAGGTTTAGGAACTAGAAGCCCCTAATATTTTTAGTGGGTCTGATTTGGAAGATGTGATCAAAGGAAGCCTACCCATTGCACGAGCATTAAGTTGAGTCACGAGCACATCTTAACCTGTTTTGTCTACTTCTGGGTAATATTCTTATAGCTAGAGCAGATCCCCCTGCTTCCAGAGTCCTGGCTTTCGGTATCACTAGCCTCTGTGGGTGTGAGCTCTGTTCTTGCACACAGAGGACTCTGTCCTGGCCACCAGGCTGTACCATATTCTTGGCATTTGAAGGGCAGAGAAGAGGTATATGTATTTATTTATATTTATATTTTAAAGCTGGGCCACATGCAGACAGATTGCAAGTCTCAGAAGGTCAGAAGATGAACGAGTGAGAAACAGCTTCATCATCTGAGGACTGAGCTAGACTGGGCTATACCCAGAGGCTGATTACACTGACTTAGAAACACATTTGAGAGAAAGCTGTATCCTTTTCTGAGCTGGGCCTAGAGGATTTCCATGCAGGCTTGCCGGACAGAGGGGAGCTTGAGTCAGCTGAGTATCTCCCTCTTGTCTGGAAGCAACATAGCCTTTGAATTTTGTGTACCTGGGTGGGCTTTATATAAGGAAGTTTTCTAAAGTGTGATGCTGCTCTGAAGAGCATGGAGGTGAAAACAGGATGATAGATCTCTGAGTTGATTTCCTCAGTGACTCAGATCAGATATGCCCTGCTTGCAGAGGAAAATTAGGGGGAGGTTCTCCACTCACCTTCACCTGGAAACCAGGTTGGTTTTATACCCTGGTCATTAATCCTCTTGCTTTTCTGCAGGGAAAACAGACAGGCATTTATCAAGTAATCATTGTGATGCCGCAGTAGAGGACTAAAATGCAGCTTTCTACCTATTAAAGCAGGGGCAATACTACATAGCAAGTATTAACAAAAAGTGAGTAAAGGTATACTTATATGGTACAGCGACCATCAAACAGCACTCTCAACTTCCATGACATCTGATGAAAAAAGGGTTATTTTCCTCAGCCACATTCACAGGCGCACTAGAATTACACAGTCATTTCAGAAAATCTTCAAATTAAGCTGTGGGTTTTCTTCTCTGAGAGGTCTTTGTTCATCTCCTTGTGGCTTTTCAAGCTTTGCATGTGCTTGTGTCCCCAAGCACAAGGCAGATGGAGGACTGAGTTCAGATCTAAAATCCCAAGCTCAGGAATTTGGGTAGGAGGCAAAGGAGCTACATTTGAGCCATGGTATCTATATCTAGCCATCTTCTTGCAGTGTTCCTGAACACATTCACATTCATGTTACTAGATGTCCTTATATGGCTGGAGCATTTCTGATATATCCCGTTAAATTCATTCACCAAACTGATGTGATGGCTCATGTGCCAAAACATCCCACATGTTCACTTGCAGGAAACCACCACCATTACGCAGTTCGTGTCTCACTGTGTCTTCTCACCTACACTGCTGAGCACCACTGCAGTGCCACTGCACCGCCACTGCACCAGTGATGGGGTTGGCACAAGTGCCTGTTGGCCAGGCCTGAGCCTGGTTTTGCTCTGTGACTGCAAGAGGAGGGGAGTTAAACTGGGCAAGAAGAAAATTCTGGCACTTGTTCCTGGCAAGAACAATGGCCTTATTTATTATTTCATGCGTTTTCTTTCTTCTGCTCACACAGTCAGTTCAGATCACATTCTGTCCTCCAGAGATAAATTAGAGCCCACAATGGGCTTCAGACCAACATTCATGGAAGCTGCTTAAACAGAGCATGAATTTGCCCCTCTACCTTTGCTCTGATTTAAGGGAACATGCATGCCCAGATTATTTCACCTGAGGTAGCCAAGCATTAATTAATTACATAAAAGCATTTGTGAACCTGTTAAAACTATCTATTAGATGAGCAGTGCTGCTATCTCCACCATCGCTCTAAACGTTTTAATTAATTTGGGGGAACTTACACATGCATGTTTTCTGCCAAATTCAACAAAACTTGCTTTATAAACTAATAATAGCATTTGCTTTCACTGTGGAGTTATGCAAGCTCTGTATGTGCATGCAAGTGGAGAAGGTGCTGGCCTCTGCACAGAGCCACGTGCCACTCAGTGATTTACAAATGGACATTCTCACCAATATTAGTTCCATACTAATGTCAGTCAAGGTGCAGGCACTCAGCACCATACGTGCAAATGTGTGGCCAGCATCTGACAGGATCAAGCCCTATCAAAAATAATTTATTTTTTTTTTTTTTATTTTGCAGGAAGTTGAGAAAATCCATGATTTATTTTCCCAGAGTGATGCACACGTCAGTGGGCCTCGGCGATTTGTGCTGTCCCCTTTGTCTGCTGTAGATTTCACACTGCATTTAGATAATGTAATTGTGACAGCAGGGCAGGGCTTAGCTGGTGGAAAGTAGTGGCTGGTGTATGATTCTAAAGGAAAAATTACTGCCTTTTTTGGCAGAAAGAGAGAGGTTAACTCATTAATTAGGTAGCCCGAAAAGCAAAATAAAAACCTCATCACCTTCAGTGGGTTAGCCACACAGAGAGAGAAACAAGGGCAGCACAGACAGTGCTGAGGAAACTTCACTGAATGTCAGCTCAGACCGCATCCCAAGGAAGGCCCAATCCTCTATTGCTCTGATTGCATTTTCCTCTGCAGGCACAGCAGAAAAAACACTGAAAAAGCACCTGAGCCAGATGGCATGAAAGTACTTGCCATGGAAATTCCCTGTGCACCATCACAGCTGTCCATACCCTGCTTCACCACCAGCCCCACAGTCCTTGCGCCTGGATGGGAGAGCAGGGAGATGTCCTGGAGCACCGCAGGGTCCTTGTCCCCAGCACAATGGGGCGAGGGGGATGCTAATGCCAAGCCCTGTCTTGGCATGCCTCAGCCACTGCAGCACCTCAGTGTCTTGCAGTCTCCAGTGCGTCTGTCCTCGTCCCACCTCTGTGGGGTATTGCCCCACTTCACAGCATTGAGGGTAAGGCATTTTCAAGAGTATTCAGATGTCCAGATAAGCATCTGGCCCCACATCTTCAAAGAGGTCAAGGCAGTTCTGCACTGCAGCTAGAGTTAAACCAATTGCAGCCAGATCTCAAGCTCCCCTACACTTGGGGTTTTCTTCAGTTTGACTTCATCACTCCAAATCCACCTAGATAAACTGATACAACATTTCTTGTATAGACAAGACTGTAATCTCTTCATTCAATCTCTTTGTGCTATTGCTCCTCCCAGCCCAGGCTCCTCGGCAGCCCAGAGCGCTAATGGCAGCAAGGTGCACGGCTTCCTGAGGACGAGCAGAGAGATACCCTGAAAATTCATTTCCACTTGTGGCTGACATTGGACTTGCACTCCAGCTCCCTGGGGCGATACTAGTTTCGATGTTTCCAGCCCATAAGAGTCAGATTTAAATGCATCTCCTTAATTTATCTCCCTCCTTTGATACTATCTTCCCAGTGCTTCTTGGTGATTTCTTTGTCATGACAACCACAGAGGTTTTGACAAAGTTCCCCCTTGCCCAGCAGTAGTAGGCATGATGGGGTTCAGTATATCACATGACCCCATGGGTCTGTCAGATTGCATCTCCTGCCTTAGACAGGCCCTGCAGCAACATTTTTAGAGAAATGTGGGGAATCCCATCCTACCACCAGGTCCATAACACAGTCACCGATGCTCCCACCTGGATCTGCCGCACTGGGCAGCTCTGTCCTTCATGATAATCTCATTATTGTGCTTGTGCACACAATATTGTGCCATGCCAAGCAAGAATGGAGTTAGTTCCCCCTTTTTCCTCTCTCCAGCCAGGTCCTCACTGTCCCCTGCAAAGCAGGGAGCTCCCACTCAAACCCAGAATTCACATGGTACCTCTGCAGCTCCTCACAGCACTGCTGGCCTTCCAAGTAAAACACGATGCAGGGAAATAAGAAAAGAGCAAACTCTGCAAGAAACAGAAGTCTGGAAGCACTGGTTTGAGATCTTCTGGTGTCATCTGCCTGACTGAAGGATGCTGCTCCAGCAAGAAGAAGATGGTATTTAGTTGCCTTGCGTCAAAGTCCTATACTCCCAAGCCTGTTGACAAGTCCCTTCTGCTTGAGCAGATGACTCTGACTGTATCGAAATGAGGTCATGATCTGTTAGAGGTGCCACCTAGCTCTTCCCCGCTCTGATCTCAACCCAGATCAAACCAGAGGAGACAGCAAATGGTAATCAGCATCTGGCTGGCATCAGAATCTGGCCTTGTGGGAGGTAGAAGTTGCAGTTTACAGAATCTGCTGTCATGGTGTCTCATGATCAGATGTTCTGGGTCTACACTATTACAAAGAAGTAATACTCTGAACCATAATCTTAAATCCAGTCTGTATTTATGCAAAGCCCTTGCTTTCCTAGCCTGTCTCAGTTTCCTTGTAATGTTTCCCAATAAGTACCTGCAAGTAAATGTGCAGCTGATAACCTCTGACAGACAAGGAGGAAGGATGTTTTACACTTAAACAAGATTTGGAAATCAACTTGGAAATCTTATGCAGGACAGTACCCACATCTCACAAGGCCACTTTCCAGTGTAAGACACAAACGTTCTTATATGCATTAACGAAGGTGGCTCTTAAACATCCCACAGGGAACACATAGCAGCACTCATTAGGACTAGTCATATATTGTTTCTCACTTGCTAAACCTCTGCTGTCCCCAGCAAAGAACCATTTGTGGTTGCCTAGAAAAATAAAAACAACTCACGGTGTGCTTATCCACCACCATGCTGTCTGTGGGCATGTGTGTGTGCCCCCGGTCACATCCCTTCCTCACGCTCTCACACTGACAGTAGGAATTTCACTTATTTGAACTAGCTCTCCATTCAGGTGAATGTGCATCTGTGCTTGACATACTGTGTAAGAGGAAAATACCAGAAGGGAAATTTGAGCAGACACACCTGCAGGATGTGTAAATCAAGCACAGAAACGAGGAATCTGGCAAGTCTCTCGGAAATGATGATAGAGACTTTCTTTAAGTCTCACGCCTTTTACTCATTCAGCCGGGACACTATTTCCTATTTCAAGACGTTTCCACATTGCATATCTGCTGGGAATGTAAACACAATCCAGGATTCAGCTACAGCTTTTTCAGGAGAGAAACATCTGCTTTCCAACGTCACTGCCACACAGCCTGTGTGGGGACACACTCAGCAGAGGAGTGTCACAACCTGACACAGGCTGGGTGGACACAGCTCCATGTTGAGTTCATGCTCTGTGAGCATGGTTTGCAAGATCTCCTCTCCTTAGCACACTTTTCATATCATGCAGTTGGGGAATTAGGCTTGGAAAACTCCTCTGGAAGTTGTCTGGTGAGCGAGTAGGCACATTTGATAGTTTCCTCCTGCTCACAAGGCATTGCTGTAGCCCAGATCTGTGTTTAGAAGAGGCTTTGCACCTCCCTGCTACAGGAAATGAGAAGCACAAGGACAAAGCACATGGGAGGGCAGAGGGGAGAAATCAGGCAGCAGCGGCTCTGGGACCAGTGACAGCAAAACCCAGGGTTTGTAAATGGAAAAATGGGGAGTGCATGTCAACAGCACTGAGGGGAAAAATAAGCTTCAGGACCTGCTCACCACCCAGGGTGCTGAAAAACGCGATAGCAGTAACTCAGTGGACAAGGATATAACTTTTCTTATTAATGTAACTGGGAGGGGGGAGACATGGATACAGAACCATCTAGGGAAGGCCTTTCTAAGGCTGGCTTTTGGGAACAGAAAGGTCTTACCTGCTTTCCCCATAAGGCTGACAGCTCAATGTGCATCCTCTTTCAGGAGACTTAGTCCTACCTCTTCTAATGATTACTTTATCATTCTTGACATCATCTTCTTTGAGTGAATAAATCTTAGGCAAGCCAATCAAGGGCAAGGGATGAGAAAATGAATCACTGATGAAGGTTTGCAGAGCTGGGTGTTAGATGACTGGCGATGAGACTTCAAAACTGTAGAGAGAGAAGTGCCAGGAAGCAGGGCATTGCTGTGCTGCCTTCCCCTCTGTAACTGCCTTGATCTCCATATAGAAAACCAAGTTTCCCAAGCCCCTTGCAGCTGTTTTGTGGGGAGCAGGCTAAACGCCACTAGAACCACCACCCTACACTGGTGACTTCTTCGAGGAGGCAGTGAGCAAATGAAGGAGGGCAGGAAAACCATGGGATGGTAATAAAGAGCAAAGCTCCTTGCTGTTGATGTTTCTGCAATTGCTGTACAAGGGACACTCCATACCAAGTAGCACAGTTCAGGCCCATATCACACATCAGTCAGAGCACAGGCTGCACAAGGACTTGGCGTTTTTGCTTTGGTTTACAGTTTTCTCTATTTATATGATTACACTTGGTCCCTCCTGCACTTGCTCCCATTTGGCATGATGCTATCAAAGCACTTTGCTATCCTTCTCCAAGTTTGTCTTGCACTGTAGGCAAATGCCCCCTTCTCTAATATTACATCTCTGATGCATTTTCTGCTTCTTCAGAGTCATATTCTCTCCCAGTGCAAAGCTGTACAGTGATGTGGCAAATTTACACCTCCTGAAGTATCCCAAAGTTCCTGCCTGTCATTGCCTCAGCCACCACCAAAACCAAGACTTTCGGTTACTGCCAGAGGACTTTGTTGAACTGGTCTTAAGCTCTGAAGTTAAAAACTGGACACAGCATTTCACACAGAAAACCCTGACACATCCTGTTGATCACCCACATAAGAATAAAACTGTGATAACTAGAAGACCAGATAATGGTGCCTGGGAAACACCAGAGCAGCAACAGCAGAAATGTTGCTTTAGTAATGAAATGCATGTTAAATACCTTAAATACCTCATTAACTGCTGGGGTGTAATTCCCAGTCCCAGCCTCAGTATGTTAATGGCAATAAAACACATGGAGCTCCAAGGAGAAATAGGTATTTTCTCGCTATTTTTTGTATTTTGGAGAGCAAGTGCAATGATATATTGCAAAAACCTTTCTTTCACACTGTTTTCAGCATGAAACAGTTTTCGGTTTTCAGCATGACGAAAATCACTGAGTTGTACTCCTCAGTGCTGTTTAACTTTCCCCACCCTCCTAAGAGATGTGAGGAGAGCCCAAAGGGCCCTGAAAACCAAGCCAAGGAAGAGGAGGAAAGGATGTGGCATTATTGCAGGACCACCAAATGAAAACTGCCATGGTAGAGAGATCCCACGCTTTGACTTTGCCCTCAGGTCAGAAATCTCCAGGAGGAAATAGTGCTAGGGAAGTACATGGTGTGAGTAGGAATGAAATACACATATACAGCGTAACATAACGGGATTAGCACAAGTCCTCCAACAGACTACTAGCTGTTGGAGCAGCCTCTTTTTCTTGATTACCATTTGCGGCATCCCAAAGAGGCTCCCTTTTCAGAAAGAGCTGGGTTCACATTTACTGATAAAATGAGCTAAATTCAGGCAATCAATTAATTTTTCTTGTGCTGCTGACAGATTTCCATGTCTAGTTTGCTCCAGCTCCCAGCATGTCTGGCTACAGGTGTCAGAGCTCCTGCTAGGAAGGACTACTTACCCCTGTCTGGTTTTGTTTTACTCAATATGATACCATTAAAACCTGTCTGTCAGAGGAGGGACTGTCTTTAGGTCACTTGCTGGCTCTTGACTGCCCTCTGGCCAGATGTGGCACAGTGACAGTACCGTGAGAAATGCAGGTTTGAAAAATACAGCTTGGTTTTTAATTAAAATACGCTACAGACTTCTATAGACTCCACAGAATGGGTTCAAATACAACACAGGAAAACAAGCTCAAGAAGCTTGACAAAGTTCTAGACAAAATCATAAGCAATCTATCATTAACGGACTATGGCAAAGGGTTTTCCAGTTGTGTCCACTACACAAAATTCCCCAAAGACTATGTCTTTGCAGCCAGGAGTGCGCCTTTGCAATTGTCCATACATGACTGCGACTAAAGTCTTTTTATTGCACTGACTCCTACTGTCACTCCCTGGAGAAGCATTTGGTCTTCCTGTCCAAAGCCTGTTATTAAACTACTAAACACTTTTGTAGTTCAGAAAAAGAGGTCATCATGACTGTTCCTCACAGCTTGTGAAACCCAGGAAATGCTGAACACCTTTCTTCAGCAGCTGTAGATACTGTTTATAGTTTAAAATAGGAACATAAACTAAAGATTCGTTTGGGGTTTTTCTTAAATCAATGAATGCTGCGATGTTGCCAAGCACTTGCTCTGCTCTGGACATAGTTTGATAGCCTACTGGCAGAACATTAGGATTATGGGATAGGGACCAAGATAATTAATCATTAGCATCATTAGCATCCTGTGTCTCCAGCGCATGATTAGGAAGGCAACATCAGTCAGCAGTTAATTAAAAAGTGATACAATTTCAAACTTGTAAGCCAGTGTTTTGGGTTGGGTGAGACTGCAGAAAGGGTACTTTCCAACTAAAGATTTCTACTCAGCAGATTTCTGTCCAGAATATTTTGTCTGCTGTACCTTTTTTATGAGACCACTGAACTGAAAACAGGCTTTGGACAAAACAACAGAACATTCATGTCTGACAGTGGTACCTATAAATGGGTCCAATACTGTATGTTGTGACCTAATGGACTCCCTGCAATTGCCTAGGGGATCTCTTCATGTATAGCTCATGAACTCAGGCTGACTGGATCCAAACTCAGTGACTTAGCATCCATGGCACTCACCCACGTCTCCTAGACCGATATCTTTGAAAGTTAAACCCTGCCCTTCACTTTGGACAGAAACATATCTTCACACAAAATCAAATGTTTTATTTCCCTGTTGTTGCTACAGAAAAGCAGGGATTAGCAAGTAATTCCAACACAGAAGAACAAAGCAACAGGATTAGTTCTGCTTCTTGAAAACTGTAGTTCTCAAGCAAGCTTTGGGAGACCTCAGAAGGAGCCTCAAGTCTTAGCAGGGGAGGGTCATGTATCATAGCAGAGGACCAGCCACATCACTGCAGTCTCTCCAAGAAGAAACACTTCATAGGTAAGGGGACACTACCGTAGCTCAGTGAATACCCAAAGGGAAACCAGACAATGGAACATTAGGGTTCGTACATGGAACATTAGGGACGTACATATACACACCCCCATATACATATGTCCTGTGTAACTGCGCATTTTTCACGGTACCTCAGCATGCGCCAGTTCTCTGCCTATAGTCTTTACAATGCCCATTATGGCTCTTCCACGCATTCCTGAACATGTGAAATCCAAACCCAGGGCTGGAGCTTTTACCAGCCTGAGGCAGTTTGGCCCTTTTCCAGGAAAAGGTTGCAGTGAGTAGGAAATCCAATGCTTAGTCCCAGCGCTAAAGTGGATAAAGAAAAAGCTTTTCTTGCAGTCTCCTGAGAACCAGGGAAACAGCACAGAAGAGAGGTCCAGCACGGCAACTCCAAATACAAGGGCCCAAAAAACAGCTACCTAAAAGAGCTTTTCCAGGCCTGTTTCATAGCAATCCTGGAGATAAAAGTGCTGGTACCAAGCCCCAGGCAGTGGAGCTTGGGTAGATGCCCATCCTCAGGAGAGATGCAGCTGCTCAGACAGCCTCATGCACAGCATTTCATTTTGGCTGGCTTAGGAAAGCCTCCAGCATAGCCTAATGGCTTTCTGCATCTCTCTCCTACAGTACTGACCCTTCACTATGGACCATATGTGGGGCTGGGTATCTACCTGCACCAGGCTGCCTTCATAACTTTGTGGTGAGTCTGGTGTCCAGAAGCCTGACCATGTACTCTCTGTCCATGTCTAATCCATCACATACCTCTTTTGGATTTCCTCCAGCTTTGTGACACCGGGAGGAAATAATCTAACCAAAAATGCTCAGCAGGAGTAAGCTGTGAGGAGTTTACCTCACCTCAGTGAAATCTGAACTGTGCAGAGCAAATGCAGGCTCAGCCATGGCAACATCAGCCACTGTACACCAGCCCTGGGAGTCACAGAAACAGCACAGCATGGGAAGTGATCTCTTCTTAACTTGCATAATGCAGAACGAATTAGTCATTCCCCTTAGCAACACAGGATCAGCTCAGTGGAGTCATTTATCAGGCAAGCTAGAATCAACCCTTTCTCCATTGTTTTACCTGGTCTCAGGGAACTCCGTTGTTTCAAGATACATGATCTCCAGGGCACCACTTCCTACCCTCAAGCAATCTGCTTGCCTAATACCAATTGGGTGGTTACCCCAATACCACCCAAACCTAAGGCATAAATCTCCCTAATTCATTGTATTTCTGACAGGTGCTTGCAGTAATGTCAGCAGTTGTGTAGGCCTGAGCTTTAACATAGTGTTCTTCCAGTGCTGTCTTCCTCAAACAAAGCTTTGCCACTTGTTAAAACTGAAGTACAGAAGAAGAAATGACACCATACCTGACCATCCCCTTGCCAGAAGTTACTGCACTTGTGCTTCGTAACACCTAAGGTGAATTTCAGGAAGCTGTCAGCTGCTTTTGGTACAACAGATTTTGCTGCTATTAGAGCCTGATGTAGGCTAGTGGGTTACTATACAAGCTGGCACAGAAATGTAAAGCAATAAAAAGCTTAGCAATCATAAGGCACTACACAGAGAAAGTAAATTTGACTAATTAAAAGGCTTTTGAAGCTGTCCTGTCATGGTTGTTTTATTTGAAAGATGGTTACTGAAAATGAGCATTTCCTCTCTAATTTGTGCTCTTTCATAGGGGATTATCATCTCATTGCCACAGTTTGCATTGCTTGCCTGTGGTGTGGCAGAGCATGTTTTTCAGGGCTACATCATCTGCACCAAAGGGGCAAGCTGCCAGGCGTAGTGAAGGTGGAAGTTCAAAGTTGAGCTTTCCAATCGTTCGCAAGTTTAGCGCTGCCTTGAGCCACATCTGTCCTGCATCCCCTCTTCTGGGACGCACATGGGGACTCCACAGCCAAATGGCACCATGCAAAAGACTACAACTTGCTGAAGAGGGTAAAAGTTCCATAAATAATGTGGCACAAGAGCTGAAAGCTTGCACTTTGTAGATGTCCCAGCACTTGTTAATGGGTTGTTCAACAGTCTCAGAGGGAGTGCTGATATTCACTCACACTCAGATCAGTCAGATTCCAGGCTCATGTGCCTAGTGGAGGCTTCTCAGATCTGCCAAGCACTTTGGTTTGTGGTTGTTCAGAACTTTGGGCCATACCAAGGCTTCTCTTTGTGGGTCCCCAAAATCAGAGACCACTTTCAAAAATGCTTGTGAAAGTATTTTCCACTGAGTGCTCGCTCTTCTGGGACAAGCAAGGACAAGTTGCAGTCTAAGGGCCCTACAGAACAAATATCTTGGCTACTCTTCCACATACAGAGGGGTTCCCCAGTGGTTGTAACCATGACAGTATAGCATACAGCAAGCAAATATTCTTCTAAGCAAGACACACAACGTTGAGGTCTAAGCCAAGCTCTACCTAGAAGCTAACAAGCATCAACTATCTAGACGACAGCATTATGTAAAAGAAGCCTTAACATACTCTTTCAATTATTTTGCACTTCAGCAGCATCTGGAGACCTCAGTGGAGTCATGCTTCAGCATGCCAAGCACTGTATTAATAAATGTCATGGGTTGGACCTGACCCCAGAATACCCAGTGTACATAGACAAGGCATATTCTGAGAAGGAAGCAGAGATGCCGAGAGAGATGACATGACTAACCCCAAGGCCAAACAGTAGGTGGTTGGTGGAGCAGAGATTTCCCAGTACCGTATGCTCTCAAGCCTCAAGAGTCCTGGCTTTGTGCACCAGCAATTGGCAGTGGTCAACCACAAAGCCCTCTTAGCACCTGGAAGGCAAAAGTATGTCTTTGCCTCATATTCCAGCACCTTTTTGGAGGTAGGAGGAGGATTCTTTTTTTTCTCATTGACCAAAATTTTTTTTTGGCTAAGAAGATTTCTGTAACTGCTTATAGAGACAAAAAAGACAGTTGCCTAGCTCCGTCTTCTTCACACAGTTGGGTGCACGACCACCATGTGGCCAAAATACACATGTTCCCCAAGAAGAAACATTTGTGTGCCCACTCCCAGACTGGGGTGCTAGAACATCTGTCCAATGTCTCTATAGGTAAGTATAGTCCAGGCATATGGCTGGCTGTGTACTGTTCATTGGGCAGAACCACCTGAATTTCTTGATCATAAGTTGCATAAAGACCTTCTGATAAAGAGCAGATAAGACACAGACTTAGGGCCAAAAAAAAAAAAGAACTGCAAAAGGCTCCATACCCAGCTTCAAGAACTTGCTGGAAAACTATAAACCAGGCCTAGGGGACTTGGAGACAGTGTCCAGAGCTGTCTGCGTGCACCAGCCACAGGCAGAGCATGAGGCAGAGGGGAGCTGCCTCAAGAAATGCAGCAATACTGCAGCATCCATCCTGCACTCATTTCAGCTCATTGAATCATTTCACTTCTAGTAATCAATATTCAAGGAAGCCTGTCCTTGAAAAACATTTATGCAGTTGTGGTCCAGAGTCCTTTAAGCATTCTGAGTTTGTGGTTCAGGGTCATGAGGTGGTGCCTCACATTACACTGGGCTCATTGCCAAGGCATCATCAGGGGATGAGTTAAGTGGAACTGCAAATCACTGGCCCAGCTGTTCGTAGATTTGTATGGCTTATGCCAGTGTTTGGACAGCAAGAATCACCCCTCTGTGTGCAACATACACTAAACTGGAAGAGTGGAAGGATATGTATTAGTGCCTCTCCACAGCTCAAATATGCCAAACATAACATAAATAGTAAACCAAATTAATTGTTACTCCCTCAGTAGGTGCTAAGGATACACTTGGCTGTCTGGCCATGTTCTGGAATAAAAAGGAGCATGTTATCAATTAACTGCAACCAATGTATTTGTTACACTCTCTGAGACCTGGATGCTGCTGTTGTCAACTTTAAATTGACTACAAAATGTGATTATTGAAGACTTTAGCAAGTCAAAGGGTTTCTTATGTAGCATAAGGTAATTAAGTACTTTTGCAAGATTCCTCTGTTCTTGCAATGCCCATATGGACAGCAAAAGTGGAATTGCTTACAGAAGGATGTGGGTTAAAGGCAGGTCTTTAGCACTCTAGCTGATAGCCCTCCACCTTAAATAACCCATGATCCTCATTATACTAAACAGACTTACAGGGGTGAAGATGCCAAAGTACCTTGTAGATTACCTTGCTAATACCAGGCATGACACTGAAGAAATGCCTCATATGGTGCCTGCTTCAGCTTGCAGCAAGGCAAATCCACGGTTTTCCAGGTTGCTGAATGATAGTGATCAGCTGGAGGGTGACTTGGGTTGAAAGAGGGCAAGTCTGCAACTGCACATGACAAGGTAAGAATTCCAAAGGAGACAAAGGAAATAAAGAAAATTAAAGAAAAATGGTGAAATTAAAATTTCCTCCTATTAACTACATCGCTTTGAACACAGATTTGCTGAATATGATTGTTATTAGATAAAGAACAATAGGTTTTTAGTGTGTTAGTCCGAAGTCACTTCCAACACAGGCAGGAGCACAACAATAGCACCAGTGACAACTGAGAGGAAAAAAAGAAATTAAAAAAGAGATAAAGTGACTGCTGTATGAATACAGAATGAATAATGAAGGCATTACGGGTTTACTCATCTATAATGAGTATTTTCACAGCAGAATGCAACACAACATATAAATCAACAGCCATACTGAATGCTGGACAGTTGTGGAGTGAAATGCCTGACTTCTGTGACAGAGCCCACCTTACTCAGGCAGACTGCCTGTGATGATGGCAGGGATCTCAGGAAGACTATTTCCTGATTTGCTCTACCTTGAATTTTAACCACATTCAACAGACAGCCAAGGTCCAAAAACTAGGGAAGGCCACTCTTCTCTTTAACCAGGGTTTAGCACACTCATGGTTCAAATCCACTCCTTGTCTCATTCAGCAAAAAGCTCCAAACTGAGGGTCTGCCATCACAACAAACTTTAAGGTACCCTGGTGTGGGTAACCTGCAGTCCCTCCTGTTCACAGGAGCAGGTACCAGTGCCTGAAATCAGTGACTCAAGGGCTAGAAGGCAGTTTTCTCTCCTGTGGATCAGTCATTATCTAAGTTACCTTAGAGAAAGCAGAAAATTCAACATAAGGATCACACACTTCTCAGAGTGCTTGCGATACCTTTCTCCACCTCCCTCAGGAGTACACTACTTCATGCCTGGTGGCTAGGGCAATGTCCTCAGAGGTGGGACGTGCAGTTCCAGATTCCCTTGGGCAGAAGAATCAGTGAAGCCCTAGGTCTCTCACATCCCAGCCCTAACCTCCCACCTTGCTCATTATAGCTAGTGACCATGCTCTGGGCTGTAATACCTGAGCCTAACCTTGCAAAGAACCTTTAGCTCCTGAAACAAAGAACTTCTTTGTGGATGTAGAAGCATCAGCTCTTCCCGAAAGGTTAAACAGGGCCTCGACTCCTTCAATTACTTGGCTTGGAGACAATGAGCTTTAGCAGGCAAAGCAAAGCTCTGCGTGTGAAAACAACTGAACTGACATATATTTAGTATGTTGCTGGCTTCTACTCCCAGAAGCTTTGATCAATGTTCAGAGAGCAGGTAAAATGTGCAGTGCATGCCCAGAACTAGGATGCCAGTGGCAGTTCCAACAAGACACCCAGCCGAAAAAACAAATTTGGTTGGACAAAAAGGGAGGTCTGAGATGGAAATAATGAATACCGCACAAATCCTCCCATTTGCTGATCTAAAGAACTCTGCTGATGGCTCCCCAATGAGTTTTGCAGGCACCATGGGAGCGTTTTCTCCATTTCCAATGCCAAGAGACTGAAGCTTGGAGAAATTTGGCGGAAGCCACAGAGCAAACCTGCCATGCCAGAAAAGAGCTCCAAGCTTTCAGCTCCTATTCATGTTTCAGCTTCTCTGGTCTTGCTGCCTTTTGGTGCACCAAGAGCAGAGACTTCAGTGAAGCTACTGGATCACATCACTTCCAGTCATACTGTCTAATCAAGTACTTCTCCCGTGTCCCTTGAGAGCAATGGAATGATAGGGTGACCTCTGGGGTGCTGAAAACCCTTTGAGATATCTCCCTGGGTATTAAATGACCACTTTTATTTCAGATTGTGCATTTGTATAACAATGACATCTTTAGAATTTAGAAAAACTGGGGTGCAGACTCTGGACAAACAGTGAGGTGCAGAGTAACACCACACTCATCCTTTGATCTTGAGGTCAGTGCCCCACCAAATCACATCTGTCCAGCTTACCTTTCTGCAGCAGGGTGACCACATCCAAGCCACTTAGTGAGACTGGGTCCAAACCCATGGACTGAACATTGCCTCAAGGTCCAAGTTGGTTCAAGTCCAAACCATGCTGGGCACAGCAGCAGCAGGTCAACAGGACTCCATAGACACCACAACAAGATGCAGCAGTGAATCTCCTCCATCTTTGGAAAGGATGCTGAGTCCAGCTCTGAGTGTTCACACATAGGCTGTGAACAGACTTTCAGGGTTATTCTGCCAGCAAAAGGCCTTTTCATCGCCAGGTGCACAATGGCACCTTCTTACTCACAGTGGCCACACCTGAGCTCTACTAGCAGGAGAGACCATCCACAGCAGGATTCCCAGCCTGTTGTAGCCAAAATCAGATAGATTATATTAATGTAACAGTGTGGACTGTTCAAATGCATGCAGCTGACTGAAGCTGGGCAGAAGCTGTCTATATGGGCTTGTACAGCACCAGAGCTCTGGAAAGGGTCACCTCCAGCAAAGGAACAGTCACCTGCATCCTGAAGAGGCAATAACATCTTCAAATGGCATAGCTGACAGCAAAGGGGGCGCTTGCTTCTGCCCTTACTGCTTGGGCACTGACTTGTCTTTTCCAGCTGATGAAAAGCACTGCGTCAATTTCTGTAAAAAAAGCACAGGCAACACCACCATGAGGAGAAAATCCAGAGAGGACAGATGCATCCAAAGGCTAACAGCATCTTGGTGGGGATCAGGCTGAGAGCATGTTAAGCTCAGTTGTGGTGGTGATTTATGACAAATGGGATTGGATGAATAAATCATGTCAAACAGACACTACAAAGCTCGCAAAGAACAGCCTATTTCAGTCATGACCTATTCAATTCATAGCCAAATTAGCAACCCAGAGAGTGAAAGGCTCCTTATCACATTACCCATCCAGCCCAGAAGCTACCTTTGGACACAGAAGGAGCTCTGTCTTGTCTTCAGACCACCCCAGATCTCTTGGGTGAGTATAAGGAGGCAAGAACAGGAAGAAATGTATCATGAAAAAAATAAAGCAAGCTGAGTCCTGTGAGCTGGAAGTGAAAAAAAGATCATAAAGAAGAATAACAGAAGTGAACTGACTGAAAGGAGATATTGAACCTTTAACAGGTAAATAGATTTAATGGTGTTGTGAAAGTATTTTAACTTAGGTGGCATTTCTGCTGCTTTATAGCACATGAAGAAGGGTGGATGTTTTTTTGTTTTACTTCCTCTCTTTTTTAAAACTCATCTTCTCCAGTTACATTTGTCACATTCTTAAGTAGCAAGGACAAGATCTGATATTCTACCAAAGTACTTTTCGATGTGGCAAAGAAGTATATTGTCTTCTGATTTGAACTGTCACTGTTGCACAAGTACAAGCTTGTCTAACACGTCGTAAAAACCCCAAAATGCTCAGAGTTCTGCACCAATGTAGTGATGTGCTTTGAAGACTGGTTTAGAAAATGGCTTAAGGAAAACTATATTCAAATTGACTTCAGCAACCTGACCAATTTGCCGATATTAGTTAACAGGCTATAAAATGTACTAGTTAAACCAGTGCTAAACTGCCTGTGGGAGATGGTTCAGAGCTTGTGCAAAAAAATTCTCTCACCAGACTGTTGCCGTTTGTGGATGTAGAAGAGCCCTTGAAAACATGGGTTTAAGCAAAGCCAAAGCAGAACTGCCAACAGCTAAAATAGCACAACTATCTAATTTTAACTATTAAGTGCAACAGCATGTGTTACCTTTGGAAACAGGAGGAGCCATTTCAGAAGTGAACAAAATAAGTAATTGTAAACAGACTCACGAGTGCTGAGCCCATCTGTCGGTGGTGGCAAAGTTGTAGGAATGTAATGTCATGGAAGCCTTGTGCTAACCACGAGGAAGGACTTTTCTTCATGGGCAAATTTACCTACATACAGATCGTTGGAAGTTATACACAGCGGGGTAAAGTCTCTCCTTGCTTTTCGGCTGCACACTTCAAAGATCTCTCTAGCTACAAGAAGCTGAAAGTTTTGTCTATAGGAGACAAGACCTCACTGCAATACTTTTACCACCATCAAACAGCATCCCTGAGTGCCACAGCCTATGAGCTTTTCCTCTCATTTCTTGTCAGGTTCTCATGACCATGCTCTCCCATTAAGCCAAAATTTTCATGACTTTTTCTCCTCTGAAATAGGGAATTGCTCCTGTTCCTAAAATGCAACAAAATGAAGCAGAGTTTAAATGACTTTTGAAATCACACGGGAAAGTGCAGGTAGAAACTACAACTGCAGCTCAGCCCTACCAGTCCAGTGTCCTAATTGTAAGACCATCCTTCATTCCAGGCTCTCAGCTTTAGCAGGCAGCTGAGATAAAAAAGGAGGTTTCCAGTGCTGCTGTGCCTCGCGACTGCCTGCTCCACAGAGCAGGAAGCACCATTGTTATTCTGAGGTGGCCAATCCCCATACATCCACCTCTGCAGTGAAAATACAGCCAATATCAGCAGCCTCAGCCAAGGACACTGCTGATGAAGATGCCATGTTGAAACAGACATACAGGATGTTTGTGATCATCAGAGTTCGGGGGGGGGCGGTCTCTGCACCTGGACCTGTTCCAGCACAGAGCTTTACAGCTTTCAGCTTCCCAGATCAGAGCTTGCCCCTTTCCTGGCTCCCTGCTGCTCCGTAGTTGAGTGTGACGATATTTTTGCTTGTGTGGGGAAAAATACGGACACAAAGGAATGTCCTTTGCAACATATCACATGAATGGGAAGACTCTGCACCCACTCCAACCACTCCAACCTTCCTCAATTTAAAGGGCATAAATCCTACAGCAGCTAAAAAGACAAGAGGGCCCTACCTGCTGCTGCAGCTCTGGGAAAGGTGAAGTCCCAGGATGAGATGAGGAAACAATCCTGTGCCTGGATATCCATTCATGGTGGTTTCCTGGAGGCCGCTGCTGGGGTGCCAGGACTGTCCCGAACTCCCACATTGTCCCAGGTGAGCCTGTCACCCTTTGCATATTGGAGCTTGCATGGGTAGAACTCCCACTGCCTTCCAGTGACGGCTGCAGTTTTACAGCGTGCAAAACAAATAGATCCCATCTGAATGAACAGGCCCTTCTGCCAAGAGGCTCAATCACACAAGCAGTCTCATCGGCCTTGCGGGGGCCGATCCGATGAGTAAGGACTAGTCCCATGAGTAAGACCCATGGGACTGGACGTGGCTTGCTGGTTGTTCTCAAGTGTGTGCAGGCCTGCTAAAGCTGACCTGTAAATCGGGAAAGAGAGCAAACAGTAGAGGATACAAGGTCCTCTCTTCAAAGGCAAATGCAGGGTGCCTGAGGCACTCTTTGTTCCAATTGTACTTCCTTTGGTCTCTCCAGACAGCCCCAAACTTGGAGTTACAGCACCCTTGCTTGAAATAAGAAATAGTGTGGCCTGCAGGACTAGGGAAGTAATAATTCCCCTGTACTTGGCACTGGTGAGTACTTTGAACCCTGTGTTCAGCTCTTGGCCCCTCACTACAAGAGAGACATTGGGGTGCTGGAGCAGATCCAGAAAAGGTCAGCAAAGCTGGTGAAGTGTCTGGAGCACAAGTGTGATGAGGAACGGCTGAGGGAACTGGGGCTGTTTATCCTGGAGAAGAGAAGGCTCAGGTGGGAAGTCATTGCTCCATGCAACTACCTAAAAGGAGGTTGGAGCAAAGTGAGGGTCAGTCTCTTCTCCCAAGTAACAAGCAATAGGACAAGAGATAATGGCTTCAAGCTGCTCCAAGGGAGGTTTAGATTGGATATTGGGAACAACTTCTTCACCAAGAGGGTGCTCAGGCATTGGAACAGGGTGCCCAGAGAAGTGGTGGAGTCATCATCCCTGGAAGTGTTCAGAAACCCTGTAGATGAGGCCCTCAGTGATATGGTTTAGTGGTGGCCTTGGCAGTCCTGGGGCAATGGTCGGATTTGATGATCTTAAAGGTCTTTTCCAACCTAGCTGATTCTGTGATTCTAGATGAGTCCCACAAATTTCTCAAACCTCATTGGTTCTGTTTGCTTTACCTGGAATCCCTCTGGTGAAGCAGTCAACATGTCAAACCCCCATAGCATGTACTTAGAAACAATCTTCTTTAAAAAATGCATGCAAAAGTGTTAATGCCTGCATGATGAGAAGGGCTGGAGCAGGGGCTACAGGCAGATAACACCACTGGCTTTCCTCTGGTCAGACATCCCCTCTGTTTTCTGGGGTGGGTCAGAACAGAGCTGACCTCTTGCTAGAGCTCCTTGGATGAATCATTTTTCCTTTTGAAATGTTTTTACTGATCCTACAGCAACTGCATAAACCCAGACAAGGAGGTTGCTGGCGGTGAGTGTGCAGTTCACATTCCCTCCTATTCCAGTAATTCATTCATACAAGTACATTTACAATAATACATGTGTAGCGTGTCTGACAAGAATGAAGAGCAAACAAAAGCACATTGCAAATGCTGGTTTAGTAGGGAATGCTCCAAGACAAGAGTCATTGGAATCACTGGAATTTGCCATGCACCAAATCACAGTGAAAATGTCTTTGCACTCTTCCTACTTGTCTTTGCATGCTATTCTCAGATTTGTTGTCACCAAATAACACACTCATGCAAGATGCATATTATCAGCTCCTGTATGTACACATGATCATTTAATTTCCTGATGTCTCTGAAACACCTCCTGCTACCATGGCTGACACCGGACAAAAGAGAAGAGAGAAAACATCAGTGGTGACACTGACCTAGTAAAAGGTTTGCTGCGGCCTGTTTACAGGGGATTACCACAGTGTGCTGATAAAAGAGGTTATGATTATCTCTTTAAAAGAGATTTATCCGCTGTGATTGTGTGCATGTAAATATCTCACTGTAGCTAGAGGAAAAGCTGGAGTCTGATAATATCAGATCCAAGACCAAAATATTTGGGATGAGTAACAGAAAATCTCTTAGAAAGCAAAGAACGTCTAGCCAGATGTCACTAAAATGCAGCTAGATATGATTTCATCTGACAAATCCAGCGCCCAATCCCCATATGGCAAGAACTGGCAAAGCTCCAGTGATCGGCTGAAGAGCTGGCCTATCCAATAGATCCTGTCTTCCCCTTTGGCTTCCAAAATAAACCAGGCAGAAAGTCAGGAAACATAGCTTAGTGTCAGAAGTGACAGGCTGAGGTGGGTTGTCATAAATCAGCTTTCAGATTAGCCTTTGCGAGGCCCCCTGGAGTTGCAATGATGTACAATGCACCACGCACCATACACAACATGGTTGCAATAGGTCATATCAAATCCATAATGTTGCAGGCATGAAGGAGGGGAGAAATCCAGGCCCATAGTTTTTAGAGCATTAGTCTACAGAGTATTTATTTCACCTTTAAAAAAAATGTTTGAAGATTAATGGTCACACGGGGGAGGTGTCAAGCTCAGCTCCATCACAAGAGACCAACTTGCACCGTTGCTGACAATGTGGTGATGGAAGGGCCACCCCAGGTGATGTGGGTGCAGGGAGCCAGAGCCTAGACTTTAGCAGCAGCTGAGTTCTGCACAGCCCTGATGAAGCAGCTACAGCTCTGAGGCACAAGTGTTTCCTGCAAAGCTTTCCCTGTAAGCAGGATGCTTTGCCTGGTTGATCAGTATCCTTGGAATCACTGGGGGATGAAACTGCTTAAATCAGGGTGTTGCAAAAACCAAGACTTCAGAGCAGATCAGTAACAGCCTGTTGTTTGTGATCATCTCTTCTGGCATGACTACTTGGAAAAAGGCCCCTTTTAACTCCAGGCTCTGGAAGAGCAGCTCTAACAAATTTCGCTGCAGTGGTTTAAGACACCCCCTTTATTGTGCAGTGCATCCAGACAGATGGAGTTTGCAGCTGCACCCCAGCTACCCAGCTCACGACACAGGGAATTAGCCTGTTCAGCACACAGGCACAGAGCCCAGTTTAAGGCACCTGTACTGCTCTGCCACCACATCGCCTCTTCCATTGCCTAGACCAGCATGAGGAGGGTGATGATGGGGGGGATGATGCTGCAAAGCAATTCAGTGACAAAATCACCCTGCCCAAGCCAAGACTTCCAGCACACAGCTTCTGGAAAGTGTCCCACACAGGAGGGGTTACCTGCAGCAGAGGTCATTGACAGCCCAAAAAGCAGGAGCCACATTCATTACAAAAGAGGAGAATAATTCAGAGCCAATGAGCATCTTCTGTGCTGCAGTGCAGAGGCTAGTGCATGCCTCAGAAGAGATGGGAAGATGTATCCTAGGCTCTCACAGCTTCCAGACTTTGCTCCCATGTTTGTGTCTTTCATCTTTAGCACCTTTCACTCCTGGAGCCCTATCCAACACCCCAGGGATAGCTGGCAAGGGTGGTCCTACTCCAGCCTTGACTTGAGCACTGGGATACAAGTCAAATGAGGTGGTTCCAAACATAGTCCTCTCATCACTACTGATTTTGGAACTAGATGATCTTTAAGGTCCCTTCCAACCCAAACCAGTCTGTGATTCTGTGATTTGCCCATCTGCTTGTCCTAACTGGTGGCATATTTCAAGCTTAAATGACCTGCACCATAGAGTGAATTAATGCTCACCTTTTGCTTTCCAGATCCTTTCTGCAGCCTATGCTTTGGACTTCTGTATCCCCACAGCAGAGCCTCACAGTAAATCCAGTTCCTGCCTCCTCTCACTCTTGTTTCCAGTTACAAGAGGTATGAGCAGGAGGTGGGGTATCCTAAGACAGGCTGGCAGGACCAGGGATCCATCGGCCATGTGCTGGTAGCTCCCATGCCCCTGCCCTGGCTGAGCTCCTGGAGTGGGCAGAGGTAGGGCAAGGGTGCAGCCCCTGTTTCAGAGCCCTAACCTAGCAGAGGGTCAGGATAGAGGCCTCAGGGCTGATGACAGGTTTGTGCCTTATAGACAGCTGCGCAGTCCAGATTCAAAGGCCACTGAGTTTCTTTGCCAGAGCTGGGAGCTGAAAGGGGAGATGTTTCCTCTGGGAAGCAGGGCCTAAACATTGAGATACTTTTTTAGAAAGCAGTTATTCTTCCAGTTCAGGAAGGGCAAGTGATTTACAGTTCCCTTTGCCTCCCATATTGATGAGATGTGTTATTCCCCATCCCCTTAATTCTTTCCACCTTCCACCTTCATCATTCCTCAGTTCTGAAACCTGCAACTCTTCCCTGGATTCGTCCAAGTCTACTGTCCAGAAGACTGAACTCTGAGACGTTCTTTTCCTCTTGTTTGCACTGATACAGAACAAATCAACATCTGCTACCAAGCCTTGTGGCAAAAGGAGACCCTTGCACAAAAAGTCTCTAGCACTGAATGCAGAATTTTATTAGAATAGGAAAAAAACATTATTAACACTATTCTGCTCTCTCCATGCTCTTGCCAGGGACATACCCAAATTACTTCCATTTGCCACCCTGCTGCAAGTTTAAAAGCAGCAGTAATCCATAGATCATTGCAATTATGATTAAATCTATCTGTGAATGAAGAAAACCTCAGAATTCAATGAAGTTACCACATACAAAAGAGATGTTGCCTAATAGTGGCCCGCTTTTATTTTATTAGAACTACAACACTGAAATTAGTTGCCAGTGTTTTGAGGTCTGCCTTTGATCTTAATGATGTATGTGGTGAGAACTGGACAAATCAGTAATTGTCTCCAGCTGGAGACAAAGCAGTTGGAAGAGAAGCCATTTCAGGATCCTCTGTAGTTGCTTAAGTAAATCCTAGGATTAGGAACAGGCAAATTTTACTGGGGAAGGAAACAGAGGAGGGACTTGCACTGTTGAACAGAAAACTGAGTAAAAACTATTTCAGGTGGGCTAGAAACTGAAAATGTTTGATTTTAATTAATTTCAAGAAAATGGAAACCTCAGGTTTGGCCTGCTCTATCTGCAGTGAAAGCCAATGGCTGAGTTCCCAGCTGCAGGTGGCAAACCTATCAAGAAAGTTTGTCAGAGTTAGCACAGAGAGGAAGAAGAGACATGGCAGAGAACTGGTTTTGGAGGCCTCTGTTATATGAAAGCAGGCACATGAACAGAGATCTCCCTCTGAATAGTGTCTGTTAATCACTTCCATACACCATTCTGAGTGGAGTTATCCCAGTGCTACCTGATGAAACTGTCCTGGGATTTCCATAGGCTATAGAGTAAAGGATACTTGTCCCGCTTGCTGAGCAAAATGCCTTGTTCCTCAGAGAGGAAGAGATGAAGACTTTTCTAGTCAGCCTGTGTAAGAGACCCCAGTCTTCTTCCTCCTATTGTGACTAGTGCCCAAAATCTTTCAAGAGTCTTGCCTAAAAAATCTGGGGAATTCAGATCAGAGTTTAAACAGGCCAAAACTGCACTTCTTAACAAAAAAATTGCTCCCTATAAACACTCATTAGGATCCTGGTTTGGATGTTGCAATGTAATCTTTGATTCCACTAATATTGGGGAGCTAGCAGGGACACAAACAACAATGGGCTGATACCACATCATTTTCCTCCTGCAACTACCATGATGGCTCCAGGATACGCCTAGCTAAAGTAAATGTGATTCCTTTGGTCTATCTATGTTAAATAGAAAAGCATTTCTGGAACAGCAGAGGTTAATTCCTGTCAGGCTCTATTTTCCAGCAGGATTACAGAAACGCGACCTTCAAGGCAACTAATAGCCAACTGGCATTCTTCCAACCAGGTTCTATTCCACAAACACATCCCTTAGGCTCTAATCTTTTATGCTATGCCTGCATTTCATAGAATCACAGAATAGTCTGGGTTGGAAAGGACCTTAAATGTCATCCAGTTTCAACCCACCTGACATGGCCAGGGACACCTTCCACTAGACCAGGTTGCTCAAAGCCCCATTCATTTAATGAATGTAAATTATACAACAAAAAGTAAACAAATGAAAGAAACACACTCTGTAATAACCAGAGGGTGTCAGCAACAGTTAAAAACAAGCTAGAAGTATTTTCATTTGTTGCTCTGGTTTCAAAAGGTCTTGCCCCATATGAAAAGGAGAGGGCTGGCGGAGGTGGAATGCATTTATGGACTGCAGGTTGCTGTTTGTGATTACCATTTGAAGAACATACCTTAATAGAACTACACTGAAGTGGTTTGCTTGTGGTTCAAAGACTGGATGTTGCTCATACTTCATATGTAGTAGACACTATGAGGCTGACTTGGGCAGGAGCCATCAAACACTTCTGACTGCTCAGCCTCGTAACATGCATGATATGGCCATGGAAGGCATCTTCAGGTCTCTTCACAATGGCTAGTCAGACCCTGGAAGCTGTTTTGCCTCTGAGGAGAGATTTCCAGAGGCAGATTTGGATATTTGCCTCTGGAAAATATCCAGAGGCATACTTGAGTATTTGTGGTTAGACACGGTTCCAGTCTTCTGGACTGAGGGCTGACGAGCTGGACTGAAAGTTACAAGTTCAGCTATCTTCCTGGCAGTGCTGCTTGTCTGTTAGCAACAGAAGACCTCAAAGTAAGTCAGTGGAAAAAAAATGCTGTAGCTCACATAAATCTTCAGTCATTTTAAAAGAGGACATAGGGGAATATGTACTAGTTCACTGCTTGTTTATACCTTTTCTTGAACGCTGCTTTCAAAAGCCAGTTCTTGCTATGTTCTTTGGGAGCTCGATTCATCTCTGCAACTGCAAGTATAAGAAGTCTTGATCTTTTTCATGTTTTTTTCCCCAGTCTGTTAGCTCTTCAAGTCTATTGCTGTCCATTTTCAGTGCTATCTGCAAGGACTCATTTTGTTGGGAGAGAGAGTGCAAGAGGCAGACAATCAGTAGTAACTTCCCTATGGCATTGCCTTGAATGCGCATTCTGAAATGCATGAGAATCAGCATCTGCTGCAATTGCCCTCCTTACCATGAACATTAGCCTGCATCTGGCAACAGGGTCCTGAAGGTTAGCTTACAGTCCAAAACCACAATCATACCAAAATGAGAAGTTAAGAGCAGTATGTAAGGGTGAGATTGCTATCTGTCCTGTTAGCCCATTCCTGGTCTGTCCTTTCTCCCGTGGAAACCTCAAGGGCCAGATGTGTTATGAAACTGCTTCATCTGGATCTTCACCACTTCTGCTGTGATCTGATAACAACCGCTCATACCTACAGGTTGCAATTCCTTTCTCCCAGGGCTGGAAACAACCTTGTTCTGCCACTTGCACTCCTTCATGGGCAGGTACCAGTAACACAGCAGACTGACATGATGTTGGCTCCAGCGCCTACAGACCTGGCTTACGGCTTATCCTGGCCTTTGAGTCACATCCTGGCATGTCTGCTCTGGTGTAACTCACCCTCAGCCTCCACAGTGATTGCAGCAGTGGGAAGATTACATGATGGCTGCGGCTACAAGTTCTGCCCTTGTTTCAGATTTTTTCTCCTTTTAGCACCCAGGACCACATTCTGTCATGTCCTGATGAAAGCCCAGAGGTGGGAAGTGGAAAAGTAGGCACATTCTTTCACCATCTTCACAGAATTGCAGGAAATGGGATCAAAATGATGTTCAGTGTCCCTTCTCTCCTGAAGCAGGATAAGCTTTATCTACCCCCTGACAGAGAGACCTTTAGTTAATCTGCTCTTAAGCTCCTGTGATGGAAATCTCACAGCCTTCAGCATGCTCACAGCAACATACAAACACAGGCAGACCAAAGTTACCTGCTCCATTGCAGATACGTCAGGAAGGGATAAGGAACAGGACAAGTACAGAGGATCTTTTTATCAATAAATGCTTCCAGCTTCAGGCAATCTCTGATTTAAGGATTTCTTGAGCTGAAATGGCATCCAGGTTCCCAGGTACAGCAAATCTCAGGAGACTCATCATTTGTGAACATATCTCACCCCTTCTAAGACTAGTACCTGTATTTGGCCTCCATAATAGCCTAAGATAACTAGCTTCATAATCTACCTATACATCATATACATACATACATCATATACATAAATACTCCATATGTTTGTCTTAAACCTGCTACCTGATAATTTCATTTGATGGCACCTGGATTTGACATTATGAAGAACATTTAGTAGTAGTTTTGTAACCTTCCTCCACATACCATTCCAACTATTTTATGGGCTTCTATCATACGGCTGCTCAGGTATCTTTTTTTCCAAGCTGAAAAGTCCCACACTATTTAACCTCTATTTGCAAGGAAGTTCTTCATATCACTTATAAAAATGCTGTTTCTCTTCAGTGCATGGTTATACCTCACCCTCTCTTAAAGCGAGGTGATCAGAAATAGAATACCCAAGGTACAGGAGCTCTGGGGGTTTATGTGTAGCACAGAGAGTTATTGTTTTGTTTTCTCTTCCTTTTGTCTCATTTCCAATGGCGTCTGACTACTGCTGAACACTGAATCAGTGTTTTCAGAGAACTTTCTCCTGTGACAACACCTTTCCTGAATACCAATTAGGAGCTGAGGGCTCACTGTTGTGTCCCTGCAGCTGACTGGATTTTCCTGCCTTGTCTCCATGACTTTGCACAGCTGACAAGCCATTGCCACGTCGCAGCATGCCACAGTGACAGCTGTCACTTTGTTTTCTATCCAGGTTTACCAAATTCTCCTACAGCTCTTTGCAGCCTTTCTTATTATGTACTTCCTGGGTGATGATTCGTTTTTTTAAATCACTTATAAATACACGGAGAAGCACAGAGCTCCACATGGGTCCCTGGAAAACCCCACCATTATCATCCTCCTGGCAGGGAAACTACCCATTTATCGTCACCCTTTCTTTCCTATCTATAACAACTTATTACACAGAGGACAACCTCTCCAGCTGACAGAAATCAAGCCTAGCTTTCAAGTAAAAGGCAAAATATATTATTAACAGCATTTCAGAAAGGCAAATGCTCTGAACATGCATGTGCATGTTTATGGATATCCCAAACATGGAGCAGCTTCTGTATGAGAAGTGACTGAATAGTTCAGGACTTTAGTCTGGAAAAGAAGCAACTTCAAAAGGTCACGAAGTTCTACAAAATCAAGAGTGTTGTCACAAAGAGGATAAAAAGGGAACAGCTGTCTCACTGTTTCCTCAAAGCCAACAACTGGAACGAAACCCAAGTGAAGCCATGAAGCCAGGCACAGCACAAACAATAGGAATTGTCTCCCTATGCAGTGGCAGTACATTTTGTGGATGCTAAAATCTGCAGGCTTCAAGGGGAAATGGGAGGAATACACAGAAGCTGAGGTACCAAAGACAAAGAAGCCGTATCAGCTAAGCCTGTCCCAAGCTAAACAGTGCTGATTGCTGGGTGACTATTAGGTAGACGCCACTGCTGTAGAAACAAGTGTCACATCTCCAAGTAGGTATGGGCTATACCATAACTATGCACTGCCCAAAGAAAAGTTTCACAAGAGAAGTACCAACTCACCTAAAGCTGCACATGTTCACAGGGGATTTGCCTCTCCCCATGCACTCTGACAGTTTGCAATCCCATTGCCCTTTTCTAATTCTATAACCACATAAGAAACCTGTGCAGTCACCTACAGATACTCATTCTCCAGGGAAAACTTCAAATCCTTCTACATACAACACTCAAGCTAACATGGCATTTAAGAGCTGATCCTGATTGTGGTTGCATACATCTTTATAAGCCAGTTCCATAGAGTTTCAAGGGCATAAACCACACGAAAGTCAATCAACTCTGCTGCTCTCCCTTAGCTCATCAGAAGCAAAATGGAAGAAGAAAAGCAAAAATCAGTAAATTGTTTTGTTTAGTTATGAATATTTTCTAAAGATTCTCTTATTTTTCCTTTGAGATTGTATCTTCTCAGAGAAGTGTCTGGTGTAAATCGTTAGCAACACAACTGGGGACAGAGATGTTTTGACAAATACTGTCTTTAATTAAGTCACTTTTTAAGGTGAAGGGAATACACCTTTTTTCCCCTGCCTTCTGTGTAAGGCAGAACCCAGTTGCCTTTAACCACCTTCCGGGTGTGTGATGTACCATACTGTCAGAAAATCAAAGCAACGATGTAAAACGTCTTGTCAGTCAGAGCAGAACAACACTTCAGCTCCTTCCCATGCCAGTTAAGACAGTGCTCCGACAGAACCACCCAGTGGATTCAGAAACTTTCACCTTGCTTCTCTGAGACATAATCCTTGCCTCATCCCTTCCAATTTTGGGATCCAGCATAGCACATACATTGGGAACGGGTGAGCAACAAGGGAACAGCAGAAATCTGACAGAGTTTCCATTGTTTTCCTATATGCGCCTTCCACTTTGGGAAATCATTAGCCAACCAGGAGCCAGGTCTATGCATAGCATACAGTAGATGCAATACCCTGAGGAGGGTACTCCGATAGACTTGTGCATGATCATGGGAATCATGAACTGATCTGCATGGCCATCTGTAGTCATTAGGGCTGCAAATATTAGAGCTACTGAATTCCCCACTCCCAAACAGCTGTTTTCCCTTACCCCAATACAATATACACCTTCCCCCCTCAACTCCACCCACCAGAACAACCCAGACCAGCATGCGTTTGTGACAGTAAACAGACGGTCCGGTCATCACCTCAACACAGGCAGAACTCTGTTGATGTCAGTGACAGCGTGGCTTGCGTCAAAGCAGCAGGATTGACCCTATTGTTTTGGAGGCTGTGTAGGTGGAAAAGATGAGACCTGCAGGTGGAATAAAAGTCCAAAGAGAATGAATTGAGAAATTATTCAGAAACAGTTCAAAGCCCTGCATGTGGGATGAAAGCTGGCTTATGCTTCATAAATCTAAGAAATGATTCAGTAATAGTTCATCCTGTGCAATGAGTTCTCTGTAATTAATGTAAGCAGCATCCATGAGAGCCAATATAAATTAAGTACCAGTTGTTCCGATTAACTCTCTGCCTTTGGGCTGCTGTAGTTGTGTACCAAAGTAAGAACTTTTAATTGAGAGAAAAGTAAGTCTTTCTCAACAATCGCATGCTAGCCAACCTGAGCTACAGATCTGTTGTTGAGGGATTTGGAGCTAGTACTCTGACAGTATCGTTGCTTCTTAAAACACCCATTGATGGCTGAATTTCCCTCTTTTAATGCTTGAAATCCACATGCTAAAGGGTGTTCAAAGAAAACAGAATAGCTTTCACATTTCTTACTTTATTTTGAAGCATTTGCATCAGATGCTCTGAGAGACCAGCACTGAAATGCCTCAGAATCATCACTGTCCCTCATTTATTTACGTCCTTCTGCCTTAGTCTTCCTTTTTCTGAACCCAGAGGCCAGCTTTTCCTTACTTCCAGAGACCCTTAATATTTATGGAAGAAAATAAAATCTACTAAGCATAGTTTGGGTTCTATTGCTTTTCAGCTTGGTGAGAAGGCCCTGCTAAGGACTGTGTGGTACCTTTCTGAAGCACCAGAGATATTTCTAGATGCACTGGCCTCAAAACACATTGACATACTGAAGGCTTTCAAGAAAGAGCAAGAAGACTGCACACAGAACAGGCTGTAAAGGGAAGGCTGGAAGGATGGCTATTGCCAAGCTTTTAGGACAGCATTGTGCTGAAGATTTTTGAGCTGTGGTCAAAGCAAGGATAGGCCAATGTTCTTAGACTCAAGCACCTTTGAACTCTAAACAAGCCTGGAGGACAGTCTAAATTCTTGCCTTAGCCAAGAGGCAGTAATTTTGACCTCTGGGAATTACACAATACAATAGAGTAGAAGATCATTGGCCATATGAGTACCTTACACAATGCCAGATTCTTGAGCCCATCTGGTTCTTCAGCCTGCTTTGTACCTTGATGTCTTAGTTTAGATACTCTAAAATGCATCACTCGGTGTGGTGAGATAGATGAAGTGATGCATGAAGTGAGCCAGAAGTGGGGTGTCACAAGGTCAGAAGCTCCAAAGCTTCCTGTGATTAAGAAATGATTTCCACTTAGTTCCTATCAGTGAGTTGTCACCAAATTAATTCACCACACTAGGAAAAACAACATCAGCACTGATAATAATTTTCATTCCCACTATTCCTATTTAGCGCAGAAATTGGTTTGCTGTTAGGACCTAACAGCTAAAGACAGCTTGAAATGAAGAGGCTGTTTATCTGTAGTGGGTTGACCCTGGCTGGACACCAGGGGCCCACCAAAGACTGGTGGCCTCCTCAGCTGGACATGGGGGAGGAGATACAACAAAAGGCTCATGGGATAAGGACAGGGAGAGATCACTCACCAGTTACCATAACAGGAAAAAGAGACTCAACTTGGGGAAATCAACTGAATTTATTACCAATGAAATCAGTCAATAAGAAATAAAAAAACCTGTTAAAAACACCTTCCCCCCACCCTGTCTTTCTTCCCTAAAGTTAAGTCTTAAAAGGTTTAACTTTACTCCAGAATTCCCTATCCCCTCCCCTTCAATGGCACAGGAAGATGGCGAATGGGGGTTGTGGTCAGTTCATCACGTTGCCTCTGTCGCTCCTTCCTCCTTAGGGAAGGACTTCTCACACTCTTCGCCTGCTCCAGTGCAGGCTCTTCTCCCCATGGGGCCATGGATCCTGCCAGAAGCCTGATCCAGCGTGGGCTTCCCATAGGTTCACAACCTCCTTTGGGCATAGTAAAATTAAAAACCATAAAACCCAAAATCAGAACACAGCAGTTTTGGCTCTTGAAAATTTGACATCTACATTGATAAGCTATTTTGTCTCTTGAAAAGTGTTTTAAAAGAAACATTTGGCCAGATCTCAAAACGATTTTTCACCTCACTTTTCTCCCTTCTTTCCCAGCTGCTTTACTGACCGCCTTACTAGACACTTATCTTTTCCCAAATTATCTTTTTCTATGAAAATTCCTCTGATTTCATATGGAGCCTCTAAAGGAAGAAGCTCTGCTTCCCCAGATCCCCAGGAACAAGGGGAAATAGTAAGTTTTTACTGACACAAAAGGTCAATTACTTTTCTGAAGGTATCACTGGCACCCAAGAAAGATATCCACTGTGGGCATTACTCTCTAGAAATTGCTTGTGTACAGACATCATGTACACATCCTATAAAAAGGGAAAGTAAAGAGAGGGTCTCTGGCAGAACGGTGGAGAGGAAGAGCTGCCTACCTTGACTGATTGGTTATTTCATCCACCAGTATCCCGAGGCACAGTGTTCTCTCTGCTTGGGTGTAAAATCTCACTTGCTTTGGTCACATTCAATATCCACCATATGCTATCAGCCTTGCACTCACATCTATCCAAAACGCCACCACTGAAATCACTTTCATTGCCACCATACCAAGGAGGTTAAGCATTTCCTGAACACCTGAAATAGCTTTGTACCTCATGCCTGCTCTGAAGAAGCTTCCATCGTCTTCCAGTTTTGACTGGAACTTAGACTTAATAGAATCATAGCATGTTTAGGGTTGGAAAGGACCTTAAGATCATCTAGTTCCAACCCCCTGCCATGGGCAGGGATGCCTCACACTAGACCGTGTTGCCCAATGCTCTGTTCAACCTGGCCTTGAACTTCTTGTGGTTTGAGGCTAACAACAGAAATAAAGGATCATTGCCTTTGAATTCTTCCAAAACAACTTTCTTTAAGCTTATCAGTACTTCTAAATGTCTTTCTTCCCTTAACTGGCTAAACTACAGTTAATTTAGTGATACTGGTCCCCAGCTACACACACGTGAGATGTTACACATTATGTTCTTGCCCTTGTCTATACTTATAAACTGAAGAGCATCAGGTCCCATTCCAAGCACTGGAGCATGATCATCTGTGCTCTGTTCCTAGTAATATTTAAATTGAAGCAAAGTAGTTACCATGGCATTGTGCTAAAGTGTTTTGTTGTAACCTGTCTATAATATCTCAGATAAAGGATAGTTATTGGCTGTGGAGAGCCGTTTAAAACATTGCCTCATATTTTCAGTGCAAGAGTGTCACAGTCCCGTTGGGCAATCTCCCGTTTACATCTGGGAAAGGATTAAAACACAGTAGCTAGGGAGTGTTGTGCAAACTTCCTTTTTGATTCAGTTTACAAGGAAATCAGCAAAATCCTAATACACATGATAATTACTTTTCACTCAGTTGTCATTTGCACAAGATGATTAAATCCTTACAGGTAAGCATGCAGGCTTTTATGAGCCCTACTGTATGCACTCCACTTGTGGTATCTACTTGCAGTATTATGAAGGTTGAAATACATGAGAAAAGATATTTACAGAAATGTTGGTAAATGGAATGGACATAATATTTATCAATGAAGTCAGATGCTGGATAATTTGAATCATAGAATGGTTTGGGTTGGAAAGGACCGTAAGACCATCTAGTTTCAACCCCCCTACCATGGGCAGGGACACCTTCTACTGGACCAGGTTGCTTAATATTGAACCTTTTGTGTAACTGTACATAATGTAATTGCACATGTATGTAATTGTACACTGCAATTGTACTAACGCAGTTGTAAAATTCTAGAAAAGATTATAAAACCATAACAACCTCACCCAAACCACCCAGACCCTCACAGCAGCAGAGCTAGCACAGTGGTACACACGCACACAAAGCAGTAGGAGTGGAATTGTGGTGGGTTAAAACATAACCCCCTGCCTATTGCCAATGACATGCACAGAAGCATGTGCCAGCTCTCCGAACCCCCACTGTGCACTTTGATGTCACAGCTATCCATACCTCCGAGTTCAAACAAATCCATTCTGCTCAAGATGCGCCCATTCACAACCTATCTACTATTATCATTTTAGTGCTCAAATCTGCGCTATATCTGTACAAATTTTACTATAGATCCTGATTTTAACAGAAAAAACCTGTAGAAATAGGCACCTCACAAGAAACAGTCAGATGTTAAAACAAGATATAATAAGCAGAGCAGCTTTGGCAGAAACCGCTGTAGGGAAGGGAAGGGTGGTTCCAGGAATTAGGAGCATAAATTTTGATTAGGGCTGGGCTGGTATTTCCCACTTCAACTGCCTAGTTTTCTCTTTAATGAGGAAATGGGATTTTCACTTTTGCTCCACTCAATGTAGAATTAAATGCACAAAGACTTGCCCTCATAGGTAAGCTGACACAAATGCCACTTGTAAAGCATGACAACACTGGCAACAACAGTGTTTTAAAATCATACCTCATCTTGCTGTAGAATTATTTTACTTAAGATCTAATTGAATGTAACTGCCATAGGAAATGCAGCGCTGCTGTGGTTTAAACCCAGCTGGCAACTAAGTATCACGCAGCCACTCCACTCCTCCACCACTATGGTGGGATGGAAAGAAGAACTGGGGAAAAAAAAATAAAGGTAAAACCTGTGGGTTGAGAAAAGAACAGTTTAATAATTGAAATAAAGTAAACTATATTATTATTATTAATAATAGTTGAAAGAGAGAGACGAATACAACCCCAAGACAGTCAAGTGATGTCAAATACAACTGCTCACCACCCACTGACTGGTATCAGCCCTATCCAAGCAGCAACAGGTCCCTTCCAGGCAACTCCCCCCAGTTTATATACAGGGCATGACATGCTGTCGCATGGAATACCCCTTTGGCTAGTTTGGGTCAGGCGCCCTGTCTCTGCTTCCTCCCAGCTCCTTGCATCCCTCCTCACTGGCAGAGCATGAGACTGAAAAGTCCTTGGTTCACGATAAGTGCTACTGAGCAACAACTAAAACATCGGTGTGTTATCAGCATTGTTCTCAGACTATATCCAGAACGCAGCACTGCACCAGCTACTAAGAACAAAAATTAACTATTCCAGTCCAACCCAGAACAAGCACTTATCTGTGCAATTCTTTCTTTCAAACAGTAAGAGAAAAATGACCCCTTTCTGAACATGCCCAGAAACTCACTCCTTGCACATGCATCACTGTCTAACATACCAAATAAAGAACAGTGAGACACTGAAAAACACGGTCAGCAACAGCCACATTTCTGAATTTACACTAGTGTGGATGACTTAGTCATTGCAGTCTTAATGCACTTGTACAGAAATCAACTTATTTTACCTCTGCTCATGTGCAAGTGGTCAAACTAGTCTGGTCCATGGGATGATCACAAGTATTTCACACAGAAATAGCACTTACAGTACAAATACAGGATAAAGTGACATTATAAACAGAAATTTACCACTAGGCACCATGTGGATCAAGGACCTAGGCCAAGTCAAAAAACAGACGAGGAAGGAAGTGATACTAAAATGCACTTAACACAAGCAGAGTCATCAGAGAGAGAAATGGGGCAGAGACAGAATGCCTAAATCATAGGTGGAAGAATGGGGTGGGGAAATTAGCAATACCCAGTTTCACAGGATGACTTATGGCCCGTGTTGGAAGGTTTACAATTATCCATCTACAGTCTTTAAATGCAAGAATTCTTTTTCCTTCAGTTGTATAAACTACAAGCTCTGCTAAATCTGATTATTTTCTACAGGATGTACTATAAATTGTTCATTTTGGTGACAGAATTACCTCATGTTCTTCACAAAGAGTTAGTTGTTGAGTAAAATGGGATTTGAAACACAGAGATAATGATCAAGAGCTAAAGTTTATTAATAGATTTATGTGCTTTCATTCAGCTTAAAAACCCCATACTTCCCAAGATCAGACAAAATATATTAGCTATGGAAACAAGCCAATAAAAGTATTCAATCTTCATGAAAGAGATTAAAAGATAAAACTAGCAAGTGATTCAGTTAAAGGATGGGACAAAGGGAGAAAATTACTCCGGTCAATTAATGCTGAGTGCGTCCTCCTTATGCCTTACAACATCTGCAGTCTTTGGGCTGGACAGATCCTCTGAAGTTCATTAATCCATTCCTCCTCATTGTCCTTACGGCAGGCTACACTAGAGCTGGGAGGTTCCTGCAGATGTTTAGTCTGACATCGCAAGTCTTTCAGCAGACACTGCACAACCTCCCCAGGTAAGCTGTTGCTTCTGCGTTTGAAAGGCAGCCCGTCCTCTCTTCCTGGGATTCAATTCTACTACTAGTTTTCTAATCTGGAAGCACAGAGAACACAAATATACAAGGCTGTTACAGCGCAAGATGGAGTAATGTGAGAACTGTTACACCCTCCCTCACAACCCTTCCTGCAGCTTGTAATCTCAATCATACTTACCTTAAGCTAAACACATAAATGAACCCCATGAGTATAAAAATGTGTATATACATTTTACACACACTTGCTATTTATGCAGGGCAATATTTTAAATCCTATTTCACCATTTTGCTCAGATATTAAAAAACAGTAGTGTGGTACAGTACATTCTTTCTTTGTTTTGTATAACTAATGGAGGCTTTCCATTTCAGACAATTATACTGGCCACAGGAACACAGCATGCTTCTTGGCTTGGCAAAAGCATTTTGGAAAGAACGTTTCACAAATAGTTTTGGTTTGATGTTTGTTCAATGATTAATAGCCTATCTGAAGTAAACCCTCCTACTTGTGGAGTGAGAAAAGTGCTGAAGTATAGGTGATGCATCAGATCCAGGTCTTTTCTTTATCTCTGCACTCACATTAAACCACTATCTGTATGTTTATTTATAGGGAGTTTTTCAGAACTTATTCTCACCACTAAATTCTCCTATGTAGGAAACAAGCAGGGTTTCACAAGGCTACAGCATCTGATCACTCTAAAATAACGAGTATGAACCTTAAACTTCAAAAAGGATCCCAGCAGTTGCTCAGCTTCGAGGAATGGCAATACTGGGTCAATACCGATTCCTATAGTCCAGAAAATGAAGCACTGCTGAAAAAAAGTTGAGGTAATCAGGCTGACAGCTAACAAACACCTGCTTTGGTTGCATTACAAGGATAATCAGTTGCAATGACATTGCATTAGTATGTCAGCTTGTTTGAAATTTCAAATCTTCCCCCAGGTAGCTGTTCAAGGACATTAGCCTGCTTTACCAATCTCAAGAATCTAAACATGCTTCATGCAAGGCCCTTCTGTGGGCTGCTGGGCTCTGCTACCTCTCCCCCACCCTGCCAAGGCTTTGGTTGGCTGTGCAGAAGGCCAGCTCTGGTAATGGCAAGGCCAAACAACTGGGGACCAGACTGCAATGAGAGGAGCTGTGTGAGAAAGAGCTCTCAACAGCCCCACCAGACCCCTGCCCCTGCTTTGCCAGGGAGCCCACCACCCTTGGTCCTCACCTACCTATGATGCAGGTCTGCCCATGCCTGCCCAAGTATTTCATGATCCTGATCTTCTCTTGACTTTGGATGTGCCTCATCACTATGAATTTATCTGTCTGGTCCATTGGCTTAACCTCATTGCTGGCACCCCACTGCTGCTCGCTTGCGAACTACAGGACTGCACCTCCTGTCAGGGAGGCCACTGCTCATCAGCCTTGCCACACTGAGCTCCCAGCCTTTCCCCACAGAGCTGCCCACTCCTGCTGTTCCCCGATACCTCAGAAGCAAGGCTTGCAAGGAATTTTCATCCCTATTTCAGCAAAAAGCTCTTGGGCTTGAATACATGACAGGCAGCTGGACACAGGCCACCAAGTATAGCTCACCTTTATTCCAGAGTTCCAGTGCTGGACACCCTGGAGAACCATGCCTCACTGCTAGCAAAATACAAATACCAATCACTTCTCCTGACCAAAGGGAGCCATCCACAAAGGAAAAAAACACCACTCCCTTTCAGACATTTAATAGGGCCAGATCAAGGCTAGGAAATTGATTTTCTGCATGCAACTGATTCTAATCAGCTGGCAGTTCATGGGAAAAAGGAGCGTGAGATTAAAAATTAGTTCAATTAATTCAAGAGTTTTAAAATTACATACTAGCTTTCTGTTCTAGAGACATGCTGGGTATCCAATCTGCCTGTATTAGCGTAATGTGTGCCTCCTTCAGGAATGTATCCACAGCAGGAAAACACCTTCGGCACTGCAGACCTGTTCCTCCTTAATTCTCTCTGGTTCTTCAATTCTGCATCACTCACTGGTTATCTAGTAGAACATGAATTCAGCTATAGCTATGACAGAGGCAGCTTTGCCTCTTCTCCACCTTACACAAATGCTCTACTCCACCAGCCTCACACAAACCCTCAGCAACCCAGAGTTTCTTCCAGTGAAGAAGTTGTTAAATGAAGAATCGTCCATTAGGCAGGTAGGTGTTCCTGGGCAAAGAGAAGCAGACAAATTTACAACTGAGTCCAGTCATGTTTACCATTCACAGACATTCAGATTCTTGGGCCAACTCTTAATGCTCTCAATTCACAAACACTACCTGCGACTTCCAGTTTTCCAGGATTCTTCTGCATAATGACTAAGTACCTTCTACTTGTATTTCTAGCTCTAATTAGCCTGATTCTAGCAAGATTTTATATATATATATAAATACAAAATTTATATATGGTGCACATACAAATAAAGCAAACTCATAGGCAAAGCCTGCAGTGCTTTGTAAACCCAATGCACGCACTAGGGACTATCTTCAAACATAAGCTATGAAAAATACATCAAACCTGTCTTCCAGTTTCCACATTTGCTGCCTATAATATGCAAATCACAGTCACAGTCTTACCTTTCCAGGCATCTCACAGGTTATGCATATTTAAACACTGTTTAAAGCGTATCCCAAATTATTTATGTGAAATAAACGGTGTGCTAAAGACAGTTTGCATGTGCCTTCTCTCACAGTACTACGTATATTCCTTTAACTATACAGGCTCCAACGCAAATACAAGATCAGTATTATCATAATGAGGTACTCCGTAAGCGCATGAAAAGGAAAACACTGACCGAAGCCAGTGTCAGTAAGAAGAATCTCAAAACAGAAGTACACTTCTAAGCTGAAAGTTAACCATTTTAAACTTAGTTCACTGCTACCCTGTAGATCAACTGTGCTTTTTTGTACTGCTCTTGACAGCCAAGAGAATCACTGCTGAAATAAGGATGCCTTACACCATAAATGCACCTCTAGTCCTTGACCAAACATAACAGGATTTAGGCCTATCCTGAGAAAGAACAAACTCCTCCCAGTTCCTGTTCTTCCAGTGCCAATTCTGTCCACCTCAACCCCAGCTCTTCCTGTATCAACCAGAATGGTGTCAAGTTTCCACTATCAATCTTTCCACACTCAATATAGCCACGCATATGAAGTAAACACACCTGCATTCCATGCAGATAATTTCTAAGAGATAACACAATGCTCCAGGGGAAAGATGCTGCACCAGTACAAATTTTAACTTGTCACTGTGCATGGATTTGAAAGGCTTGAATGTTATCAAAAGACAAGATTCCAAGAAGAGGGACATACCCTTGAGCAATCACAACTGCATTACATTTTCTCAGCGGCTACAGAGAGGTAATTATGGTACTTGATACACAGTATGGGTGAGGCTGACACAGGAATACTGGACAGTCCTGTGTTAAACGGAAAGCATGAGAAGCTTATGGTCAGTGCAGGAATTTGACAGCTAGAGGTAAAAAAAATAGGTAATGAGACTCATCATTTAGTTGAATGCAAGGACAGAGAGGTGTTGGTTACAATTTATGTTTTAAAGACGAAAATACCAGGTGCAAAAGGCATTTTTAACTTGAAGGAAACCATGTAAGTAAAAACAGAAGCAAGGAACTAAAGCAGGTAAAATTAAAAAAGGGAGAAAAAAAACCCAAACCAAAAACACGTGCCTGATTATTCTATTATCTAACACACATAAAAAAAAAAAAAAGCATCTGGCTATTAGAAACTAAGGTTTTTACTGAAGTAACTGCAAAAATTTCATGGCAAATACTGTCCAGGAGACCAGACCACATTAACAGCCTCTCTGGTTTATAAAGCAAAACATTAAATCTCCAAATCTCTTAAAAAGACTTAGAGCAATGCAGAGATTCACTCATTCTTGTTGGATACAAAGTTCAGTTTGCTGGATTTAGCAAAAAAGACAATTTATAAAGCCTTAAACAGCAATAAGCAAAATTCCTTTAGGATCAAAGGTAAAAAAAAATATTATTTTCTTAAGTAGTGAACTACTTACGTAACTGATGGATTTGCAAGGTAAAAGTCAAGATGAGATGCCATATCCTGGTTAAGCAACAAGTATGATTTTGGGAATCAGAAGAAGACATAGAAAAGATTCACCATTGCCTTAATATAGGTTCTAGTTTCTCCAGTTATTTAATTAAATTAACTTTTTGAAGGATGAAGGCTACTGGTATGGCCTTAGTATGTTTATTATGTGAACATACATCATTTGGTCTATGTTGAACCATGGCTGGCTCACCAAAACATATTAAACCTGGACTTAAGGATTCTGAGTAAAGGCAATATTCATGAAGTTAAACTTAATAAAACTATGTTTTCAAAATTCCCCTTTGTATATCTGTGTGGCAAGACAGGCTTCCTTATACAGTGCCTTAGAAGAATCTGAATCAGGCATTCCCAATTGCCCTTTTGACAACCATTTGTACCTCTTCCTGGCTACTAAGGCAACCCAAGAAAATAAAGCCAAAGTCCGTTTCTGAAAAACACAGTTGTGTGTCATCTTTTTAGAACCATAGAAGAAAAACGTTGTGCCCTCGTAAAGGTAAGTTTTTAGACAAAGCAACTTACCCTTGATCACACACAAAGATTTCAGAAAACAAAACCCCACAGTTCTTAAGTTAAATAAAGACCAGGCAGCCTTGTTGTAAACATAAATTCTTACATAAAAAACATCCCGGGTTACAAAATAACCAGTTGCTGGTGATTTCTGTACAAATACAGTTCACACTGGAGTTTATAAGAAACCATACCTCTAGTGTTCTCTGTCAATGCTTTCACCTTCATAAGCTTTCTAATAATTAACACAGGGTTTCACAAGTTCTAGCTTTTGTGTTCATCAATGAAACAAAATACAAATGCATTGGTACAGTGTCCCAGTTCAAAAAAGTCCCCATTTCAAATAAAAAAGTAAGTTTCTTAGAAAGGTAACATAAATCAATGAAATGGTCGTCTTCTTCCTCGTTTGCTCTTGAGGTGACTAGCAGGGCGCCTAAGGATTTTCCTCTCTTGACGATGTCGTTTCTCAGCTTCCTGCTGTTTCCTTTGCTGCTCTGACTGGAATATTAAAACAAAATTAGACTCAGGTTCTTGTAAACCTACGTATCACCTCATTGTTCAAGTATCTAGATATCAAGTCGGACTTCCATCAGGGAAATCTGGATATGTTACTGTAAATGGTCCCATTGCTATCTTGTCTTAAACTTAATTCTGGGTGTCCCTAGACTTTATCATTCCAAGTAACTCAGAGCAAATCTTTAAGACAAAGACAGCAAAAACCAGTGAACAAAATAACGCATTTCAGATGAAAACCAGTGTTTAACAGTAGACTGTAAAAAATACAGTCCAGATTTTAACATTTAGTGCCCTTAAGAAAGTAAAACACAATTTGAGCTATTCAGAATTTATCGTTTAATGTCCTTAAGAAAGCAGAGCATAATTTGAGGCTATTCGGTACCCCCTTTGGTTAACTAGCATTCCCACATGTAATATTTGCACAAATGGATTTTAAAAAGTCCAGTTACTTAATTTTGCTGAAACCTACTAGTTTTCTAAAAAGTGTTCTTAGAATGATATGCTGTATGTAATTCTAGAACGACTTGCCACATGAAAATAATTGTAAATCTCTGCTCCTGTGGCACATGCTTTACTAATGTTTTTCTTCTTCATCAAAAACATGCTGAAAGGGTTTCATTTACACACCACATAGATGAAGTGGCTCTTACAGCCATAAACTATTTTCTTTGGAAGACTAAGGCTTGTCTTCAAACTAAGCATAAACTAGAACTAGCAGACTTAACTAGCCAAGCTCAGGCAGCAATTACAGCAATTTCAATAGTACCACAGGATAACTGCACTCATAGTGTGACAGAAGAATTACTGGATATGTAGCTGCATCCCCACTGCACCTAATTCTATCAGCAGCAGTACTCATGCACCAGCCCATCTCTCCCTAATCTCCCACTAAAGCACCATTTAAACTTGAGCTAGAGATTTGCATGCAGAGGCAGCATTTCAGCTGAGGCAAGATATGAACCAGTTTATCATCTGCAGCAATAAGCCCATAATGGTATCTTGGTAATAAAAGCTAGTAGTCTCTAGACTTTACAGAATTTATTGATTCCTGGTTCACTGCAAGAATTTAAATATGTAACTAGTTTCTCCCTCCAGACTTCACTTGAAACAGTCTTGGGAAATCTTAATTTAAATGTTGATTCCTACTGCTAGTATACTGAAATAAAATGATCATGATTTTATTTGAAGCTTTGTGGTTTGTTTTTGTGTATTTTGTTGGGTTTTTTTAATGTCCTCTATACCTCCTTAGTAGTATAAGTGCTTTGGTATAACAAAATAGCAGGGTTTCTAAAATATCTATTTGCCATGATAAAGCATGCTGAAAAATGCAAAAAACAGGACACCATACCATATCAAAACCCCCTGAGAACTAAACTGGGAAACATCAATGATATTTTCATTGTTGGGTCTGTAAGTGGTTGGTGGGCATTCAGGAGGCTGGTAACATACTGCAGCTGCAGCAGCCAAGTTCAGTCCCAATTCCACTGACTTGCAAGGTCGAGTGATACCAATCCATTGAAGCGCAATTCTCTCCCCTATTAAATCTTCCTACCTACTCCTAAACACGCCTGTGCTTTAAGGAAATGGCACCACAAAGTGGAAGTTGATGATGAGAGTAACACTAAAACCCCTTTTTTGGCTTGCCAATTTCATCTCCTCATCCTCTAAAAACGAGTGTGAGAACAGAGCATACTGCATAGCATTATCTCTTCCTAGCTCTCCCTGCTTCATTCCCTGAGACTTAAGAATATATATGCAGGGTCTGTTTATTTGAGAGAAGACTTGTAAGTCTTATTTTGCTATTCTGTTGATAGGAGAAAAGATCTCCACTGTAGATGCATCATTTTTCTTTTAATTAGACTTTAAAAAATGCTTTGATGCAAATGAGCGCAGTGTACGTATCTTAATAAAGCAACATCAATTAAAAGAAAAAAATCCATATATGTTAGCAGCAAAATAATTTAAGACTTCAAAGCTATAGCATATCTGATGGTATCAAGTAAAAATGGCATTCTGAAGCACCGCTGTATCTGTCTCTCCCACCTTACTCCCAAATCTTCACAAAACTGTCAGTAAGAAGGTAATATTTATCATTCATCACCAACTGCAAGAAACCTTGTGGCTTTGTGCTTTCTAAGTTAAAGGTACTATAAAAAAGGCTGTGCTTTCAAAGCCTGCAATGCCCATTTAATTAGCTGCAAGACACTAACATATCAGTTACAGCAGTTAGTAAAATCCCCTGAACTGTTATCCTACACAGCACTGCAGAGGAATTCCACAGTCAACACGTTTTAAATTCCAGCAATAAAGGAATCAAAAGCATATGAAAAAGGATGTCTGCAAACAGAAAATAATCCGGTACACCAGGTAAGATAGAAATAGTCCAATATATCTGGGTTATTTAATTTTTTTTTTTTTCAGGCATATCCAATGTAAAATTAAATAACTACTTCTGGCCATTCTTTGACAGCAGGTTTACAGATGAGAATAACAACTGACCACTGATAAGGAGAAACATACTATGGCACAGAGGTTTACCTGAAGAAAACCAGTTTTAACTCAAGTATATTTTGTCAGCTTAACATCAATTAATATGGGTCTTCTGTTTTTATATTGTGTCCCTTCCTCAGTTCTAAAGCAATTTTCTACCAAAAAAATCCTTAAGTATTCTACCTGCAATTAACTCTGCCCACATTATAAATTAATCACAAATTAATAAATTAACTTAGGAAAGACAGACCAGCAGCAGTCAACTACACACTCCCAGTGGAATTTGGCAAGTAGAACAGGACCAGAGCTCATTCTTGTGATCTGTTACACAAGTTCAATGACAAGGGTAGTTAGGAGCCTTGTTTTTATCTTTGTTTTTATCATGCTGAGACCTAGCAACATTATTAACCAAGAGAAAGCCTGTTATCTATGGCATTTGGATCTGCGATCAAGATCTGATCAGTCCTGGCATAGAAGTCAGGTAAGGTCACAAGCTTCTGATGGTATGTCTGCACATAAACTATTAAAAGATGGGAGCCATTATTTTCTACCGGAACATAAGATTTTATGAGCGGTGCCTGAGTTATAAGGATATAAACACACAGAGTACTACCAGAGGCTTTCATTCTCTTGGCAAGAAGCAGAAGAGTTGGCAGCTTATAAAGAAACAAAGAGGGACATTTGTTTGATGGTTTTAAAGTTCCTGTTCTTTCATGCAAAAACTAAAGTTACTTGTGTATTATCTGAAAAAAATTACATATATAGCTTACCTTCTTTAATTTGAATGTTGCCTGTTTGCTGCCTACCGTGGTATCAGACACATTCAGCGTGCCAAGTTTTTCTTCAAGCTTTAAACGATCTCCAAGAGTTTTCCTGCAGAGAATAATTAACATTAGTCCCTATTCTTGCCATCTTTTTATTATAATAAAGACTGATAATGCAGTCAAAACTAATCTCAATTTCTCTGAAATGCCAGAACTCTGAAAAATAAACATTCAGTAAACAGAAAACAGACAAGTTCAAATCATTCCCTCCAGACACTGCTTTCAATAGGAACACTTTCAAAATTTATGTAAAACTCATTGGTTCTGTTAAAAAAAACAACAGGACTCTAGTTGAGAAAGAAACCACACCCTTCCATCACTATAGTTTTCTATGAAATGTCAGAAAAAGTCAGGAATATTCAGCAGCAGAGTAAGAGATACCTGCACACCCCCCCAAAAAGAAAAAAAATAAAGAGCTAGATATATACAATTTTCTTGAAATCTTATTATTTCTGAATTGGAAACACTTTTGAGGGAAGGAAATAATCTTGAATACATCATCACCAAATAAATCGCTTCAGTGACAGAGACAAACAAGTCCAAATACAAATGACTGCTTGGACACTGCAGTGTCTTGCATCAGACTACTTGCAATAGTCTAATGCAAACAGTTTTCTAAATAAAAGAACACTGTAAACAAGTGAATGCAATAAGACAGACCCTGATCCCAGAGACTATGTCCACATAAGCACATGCCTTCAAGAGCACTGTGCTTGTCTGTTAGTTTCTGTAAGCAACCTAGTAGAGAACCTCTCCCTTGGGCATTGAAGTGTGGCATTTCTACAGAGGATGAGGTAGTAACTCTTGTGGCCTAAACAGATGCTGCCTTCATCTCTCCTCCACTGCAGGATGTTCCACAAAGACAAGACACATGGACGTGCCCCAGTTGATCTAGGTTGCAAGCTGATATTTAGTATTACCATTGCTGAGTTCAGTTACATTGGGTTGTAAACTGGAACAGCTGAGGAATAGAAACATACCTTGTTCCCGCATAGCCTCCAGCACAGGGTGAGGCAGGCAGGCAGACAGGGATGGTACTGGCTTCAGCCAGCTTCCCAAAGGCACCTGTGAGTCCTAACACAGCTTGTCCTCCCTTCTATAATGTGGGTGCTATGAGTACGTAGTGCCACCTGAGAATATGACGTGGCCTGTAGGATCAGACAAACTCACTCTGCAATACGCTTAGAAAACATTCACTTAACTGTAAATGAAATTAGTTTCTGCAATTTGAGATGCTGCTATTGATGCTCTATTACATCTCTCTGAAAAGGGCTAAGACACATTTTTTGTACAAGTTTTGAAGTGGAAAATAAGTCATCGTGAAAATACAGACGATGAACAGCCATCAAAGTTGACGGCATTTACTATGGATGAAGGGCTCATGGACTACGACCTATGCACAAAGCCTCTGAAGTCCACTGAATTTTGGTTAATGAGCCATTTTACGTAACAAAGACTTTTCAGATTAACAATAAAAAATTAATGTCAAGAATTACTTTATTTCTCATGACTAGGTACTTTGTATTTTTTTTCTGTAGTATATTTTTCATTCAGTACATGTAAAAACTTGTTCCCTCTGTGTGAATCAGGAAGACAAGCTAAGCCTTAGAGCTAACTATGGCAGAAGATCAGTCACTGACATTGTGGTGGGATTTCTACATTCAAGCGAAGTCTTATTTTCCTCCCCTTTGAAAGTGAACTGGAGAAATACGGCTACTACCCAGCAATTATTCAGCATGACTGCCTAGATAATGCTTCAGTCAGGAGAAAAACTAAAATGAGTTGATATTAGCAAAACACTGTGGGGTTCCTAATTTACTGAACAAATGCAGGTACGGCTGTATTTATCTGAAGATGTGCAGACCACAAATGATAGTGAATTGCACACACTGATACACAAACACAACAGCTGGGTCGGTTGTTTGTTTAAATCATTCTCAACAAACTGATTCAAGGGATACAGTAACACTGTTATTAAAAGCAACTTCCCCTGCCCTGCAGTAAAAAACAAACAATAAAGTTGCCCAGGCACTTCGTTTTTTCCCTCATTATAAAGAGAGCAGCTTTTCAAGGCTTTTCCTGCTGTTTTACTTTACCAATACCTAGGAATGTCAACTACGCTTTTGTTGGTTTTCTTGCCACCTCTGAAGACATATACAGTGACTGTCATACTTTATAAAGCATGACTACTGCAGTTTTTCATTTTGACATGCTCTAACTTCAATACCAAACCTTTGAATGAGACATCAAGAAAATCAAGAGCTCTCAGCACGCTGATAAACGCCCTTTCCTTTTCTGGATTCCTTTTAAGTTACTTTGCAAAGAACTTATGCAGTAAGGAAATAAAGCAAAGTTCTTCAGGTTTTTATGCGCAAGCATTGGAGAGCAAAAAGGGAAAACGAAACGTAGATGGATTTGAGACACGGAAGTTTTTACAACTATGAGTAAATTTTGCAGCTTTCCTGTGCAAAGGAATGTGTAGACTGTTGGTCTATGAAGAAATTTATAGTACGCATCAGTGCTTTAGAAGTTGGGCTTGGAGCCGTGCTGAGTCAGGAACATGTCGAAAGAAACACCCAGTTTTATATAAGTCATAAACTGTTTCCTCAGGTAGAACATTATACGATTAGAGAAAAAAAGAACACCTAGCCATTAAATGCATAGTGAAGGTATTAAGGTACTTAATTATATTGGTCACAGACCATCATACCGTAACTTGGATAAATCAAATCAAAGACAAACATGCCAGCCTCACCAGATTGTACATGCCACTACAGTCTTTCCAATTTTCAGTATGTTACTTGAATTAATTATTTTTATGCTGACTACTTATCAGTGAATAAGGCCAGCTGAAAACATATTTCAGTATTTTCTTCATAAAATTCTAATATGTGAAAATGCTTTTTAACCAAACAAGTTAGCTCACCATGCAAACTAAGTCGTGATTACAAAATAATATATAAGAAAGAGATATCAGCTGTTAATTTATATATTTTGTCTAAGAATTTGACAAATATCAAACTCCATACTGGAGTTTCTGGATGAACACAAATGGCATCAGTGACTAGAGAGCTAACTACTTAGACAGAAATAGAAAACAACAACAAAAAGACAATTCAATGACAGCAACTCAGAAAATCAGAAAGGATCAGAAAGTCATATCCAATTTTTGGTCATCCTATTCCACCCTCAATTTTCTCTCCTTTCTCCTTACTTTTTTTCCTTTTTTAACATTTTACATTACACTCCATACGTGCATCTGCCACAGAGAGGGTATGTAACCTGAGCCTCCTAATTATGATTCTATGATTCCAGACATGAGGAAGATATTTTTTACAATTACGGTGGTAAAATGATGGCACAGGTTGCCCAGAGGTGGTGGATGCCCCATCCCTGGAGACATTCAAGGCCAGGCTCGATGTTCTGAGCAACCTGATCTAGTTGAAGATGTCCCTGCCCATAGCAGTGGGTTGGAACACGATGACCTTTAGAGGTCCCTTCCAACCCAAACTATTCTATGATTCTATCACAGCTTGCAAAATATGCTGCAAAGAATTAGCATCAAATCTTAAGGCACATTCTCTTTTTCCTAAAAGCAGTCTTCTAGAAGTCTTTCCGTGGTTTACATCATCATTGATATTCCTCCTTCCACCGGACAGGTCTGTGGTATTTGCTTTAATTTTTCACAAGCTGAAGCAATGATTTTTCTCCCTCAGTACACCAGATGAAAGAATTTACTTTGTCCTGTGTTACACTATACTTTTTCCAAATGTTTCTCTTCCTTACATTTGTCTTGGCTTATTTGCTTAACTTTCAGTATCCCTGTTCACATTTAAGCCTTCCATGTTTTGAACAAAATGAAATCTTAATATTTCAAATTGAGTGTCCTTGAGAATTTTCTTTTGAGGTCAGCAGCTGAGTATGTGTAAAAACCTCAGTATACGAGTAGGCTGCAGCCATACTGCCTTTTAGTGAAATATTTCAATGGCAATGAGAATGCAGCATCATTTGACCAGTATCTTGCTCCTTTCAAGTCACTTGCTAATATGACTATTAATCTAAGTACCATGTAAAAAACATCATTAACCCACAACACTCTGACAGAGTGTCCAATGTGGATTTTCTTCTCACAAAGAAGAAAAATCCAAAAAAAGTAAAAAATTGCTTCATCTTCTGGAAAAGAAAAATAATCACAAGGAAGTTGATGGAAAAATCTAACAATGTTAAAGTTCAGAGTGAATGGATATATTCAATATGAAGAACAAAGAAAAACCTCTGTGTTAAAAACACTCGCTGATAAAAACCAGTTAAGGAAAACAGGGGAATTAGTTTTGCAGAACTGCTATAAACCCCGATTTATAAAAACTACTACTTCTATTTAAAGAGGTCTCATAGGTACAACATGGAAAACAGACAACTAGATTACTGTAGAAACATTGTCTCAGTAATCCTTAAAGACCACTTTACATTATAATTCCAGTTAAAATCTTGCACATTTAAGGGACAGGCTGAACTTTTATCAAATGTTTCTGGACACAACTCCAGAAAACTTCCATCACGAAACAACTAGGTTGTAGAGTCAGTCATTAGAGACATGAAGAAACAGCCCCACTATATATATATTATTCACTTCCTTTGACTGTATAATTTCATTCTAAGTGAAAATGTAATAGCTATTATGAGATCCATCTAGCCCAGCACTTGTTTCCAACATTAGTTCTGCTCTGCATCCAGAACACTGCAAGATCTTTGAAGCTACTGTTTTTCAAAATTTCAATATTAGTGTCTACACTCCAAATAATAAAAGGCTATTAAACCTCATCTTCCTACAAGGGCTACAAAAAATAACAGTGAAATTTTCAGGCATTAAGCACTTCAATGTGCTTTAGTTTGACATACTCAAAGCCAAGTCCTTTAGTATGACGTACTTTGTATAGTACCCAATTACTTTAGTTGATTATCAATTCAAGGAACCCCGAAGTAAAAAACAAAACAACAAAACTAAATTTGTATCGCAAAAAGGAAACCAGAAATAGTAAGGCCTGACAATATAAGGACAGCATCGTTTTTTGGAAGTTTCTGGATGTCATAAGAATGCTCAGATAAAACATTTTAATTTTTTTTACCACCTTGATCCTACCCTCAAAAATAGTGACTAAGGATGCAGTATTTTACATCTTTTTGGAGGGTAAGATGGGAAACATCCACACTGTCAACCTCATACTGACATGGTGGAGAAATATAACCAAGTCTCACAGTGTTATTTGTGAGAGCACCAGTTTACCAGCACTGAGTAATGGATCCCCAAATCTGGCTCAGAATATTAATCTCTTACTCATCTGTGTCTCTGCCACATTTCAAACACTGTGTTTGTTTAACTACAAAACAAAGCTTTCAACAACTACTATGCTTTAAGTTATACCCTTGAGTCACCAGATGTGGCATTACTAGATAGTGCTTCCAAGCCAAAATGCCACTGGCCTGCACTGTAGAGGAATACTTGAGTATCTTCCACTCTCAGCTATTAAAATAGTAACATTAGTCTTACTTCATTAATTTTTGTTTTTTGGCAGAGTCTTTGAAACTTCTGAATTCCTCTCCTTCTTTAATCTCAAAAAACTGAGGTTTCAGTAATGTTTGCTGATCCTCCTTGAGCCTTTCCTGCCGCTTTACTTTTTCCTCTTGGCGTAGAAGTTTGCGCTGTTTCCTGACCTCTTCAACCCAGCCTTTTTCATCATCTGAACTCTCAGAACTTTCTGCATCACTTGCTTTTCCTTCTGGTTCTTCCTCCTCTTCCTGCAGACAAAAATAGTATAAAATAACAAATCATCAACTGATTTTCTTTTCAAACCATTTCTGCAATTAGAGTACGTGACAGCTTTTACATAGATACAGCTGAAGAGAACTAATATTTGAAGTAAGGAACAGCAAACTAAGCAGAAGATAGATTACAAATTTGTTTCCATACACATATTTTACATTTTTCAAACCTACATTCACGTAGACATAATACTGTTCACATCTAAAAACTTGGATGACATTATAAATTACACTTAATGACCACAGCTGTTAAGATACTCTTGCATTGCCTTTGTCTTCTTTCTAAGGTGACAGACTTGAATACTTGAAACAAAGGGAAAAATCATCATACTATGGATTTTTTTTTCTAATCCAAATGGAAAATATTTTACCTGTTCTTGTGCTTCCAGTTCCTCCAACATCTTTAGTTTCCTCTTTCTTTTCTCACTTATTTTAGAAACAAGTGGGTTAAGTAGCCTAAATTCTTCGCTCTGCTCATCCACCTGGAAATCTGGATTCTCAAACATGACCTTAAAACGATCATCTTTCAGAAGACTAGGCAGATTCTAGAAAAGCAGCAAAGCATGAATGAGTTATAAAAGTCTGCAAGACACACTGGTAAAGTAAGTAACACCTTTTTAATTCAACATAACTCAAAACCACTATTTGAAATTCCAGTTTCTTTATGCTTCCAGGTCATAGAAAAATCAAGATTTATGCTTATTATATTTTATTACATAAATATCATTCAAAGCTACCAGTAAGTCCTTTTAAATGCATACTATAGACACCTTAAGTACACAATTACTAATATTTTTGAATTAATGTTTCTCATACATTCAGCCAGCTAGTCTGAAGACATGCTTACATCTACTGACTAATCAGAAGTACCTCCAAGGCAAATACCCTGTCTGACAGGGATGATTCTACAACATGTGCAACAATTTATCACGGTAAACATGTCTTTATGCAATGCTACTACTGTTTTACTGAAAATAAGAATGTTTCTATACATCTTACAACATTTTTTCTTCACTGCTCTTGCATACAGAATGAAAAAGGCAGTTTCATACACGTCAAAGTAAAAGGAACTCAGTATAAATTATGCTACTGTTGAATCAGGAGCAGTTCAAGCTACACTTTCAGCTTATGTAAATACCTCTTGTCGTCATTTTAAAATCACTGAATACATAGCTTTTTACTATAAAAAGCTGATCTTTCAACATTGCCAAACTTATACCAGCACACTCATTCCGCCCCAGCATTACACTTTCAGTGTTACCTAAGAAGGGGGGGGGGGTGGGGAGAGAAGATACAGACAAAAATAAAATTTTCATCATAAGACTCGAATGCTGTTTCAGAAAAATAACCAGAACGTGCATCTTAAGTATACTTTGTTAGTCTGCTTCGTAACACAATCTGTATGTACTTCGAGACACATCAGCCCCAAGTTACTGAACTCCTATTTCCATTGTAAAACTGGCTTAGACAGTCTGCATGTAAAGTTTTACCACCACCTACTTCTTCAGTAGTTAATGCTTCTTACCAGCTATAACACACAGAATTTCATTAGATGCCACATGAAGCTAATGCCTGCCTTGCATGTGTACTATATTCCTGTGGGAATGAACACCTTTAAGTGGTACCCATAGAAAGCTCCCCCCCAACAGATATTAAACATTAACTCATTTTTTTACTTTAGACTTCAGTTAGGATAAAAATGGATCATTTTCAACATCAGGAAGAATTCCTGGTGCACAAGAGAAAATAATTTTGGCTTTATTTGTTAACCAGGTACACAAAGGCACTTTTATCTTCCAGTAACATCTGTTTTGTCATGGTCAGCACCAAAATACCACCAAACGCAAACAGGCCTTTTTCAATCAACTTTGGTATTGACTCTGCATTTAGCAGAGTCCTACAAAGGCCTTACCTTCAGAGTGAGTATTTCATCATTTTAAGCTTTTAAGTTACTACATGGCCTTTTTGGTGCTGCAGCTACTGCAAAATCCACCTTGAAGCCACCCACTAGAATAAGTTATATATGAGAAACAGAGACAATAGAATTTTGAATCTGTTTGGCAAGATAACAGTGGAAAAAAAACCCCCACAAACCCAACAACAAAAAACCTCAATACTGTAAGCACTACTATTTCTGTGCCCCCAGTTACAGAAGCCCCCAAAACAAATGCTCACCTTCTGTTTCCTTTTTCTAGTAACCTGTTGCTCTTCTCCTTCTTCTTCAATGAGTTTGAGTGCAAGCTCTTTATTGACTTTCGGAAGTTTCTAAAAGCAATTAATCAGTAAATTACTCTTTTACACATGCTTTACATTCCTAAGTGTGGTGAGGAGAGAATTCTTACTCGTTCTTATAACTCTTTCAGGAAAGCTCCATGACTGGTTCCATATTTCTAGGTACTATTAAAGCAATAGTACTTGGAGAAAATTTAAGCAGAACTTCTTTATAATTTTTTCCCTGTAATGCATCAACTTTAGTACTTTAAAAGAAATTATTTCTTCTTGTATGTTGAGCAAATTCAATCTAGAAAGCTACTAGTTGTAAAAACAATACTATTTTTATATACCTCTTTCCAGAGTATTACGTTTTAATGACTTAAGTCATTTAGTTTAATGACAGAAGTAGATACTGCGAATTTCACCAGTGGGTTATCTGCTTAAATGGCAAATGTGATGAGAGCTACGCTTTTACACTTGGTATCTGTATTTTTCATTTTCAGGTATCACACACACGGGAACTACACAGCTACGTTCAAAAGGTTCTATAAATTATTTTGTGTCTCTGATGATATACAGAATCAAATCCTAAGTCATTACATCTCTGAGATATTCTTAAGAGTATATTACTTTTCATGACTAGTTTTCCTGGAAGTACAGTCACTGTTTACAGTATTTACCTTTAGCTGAACTCTCTGTGCACGTGTTTCTTCTATCTTCTGCCTTATTTTCTCTCTCCTGTATTCTTCATAGGCAAAAGGATTGGCCATCATTTTTGCCTTTGAACAAGCAGGAAAAAGCAAAAAGAAAATACTTTTAACACAGGACAGAGTCCATTATCTGGAGAAAAAAAAAACCCCAACCAACCAACAACCACAAAACCTACAAAAAACCCCAAACAAAAAACCAAACCAAACAAAACCCTAACGCACAGATTTTATTGCTAAGATTAAAAACTGACACGGATGAGCCTTCTTTACCTTATGATAGAGTCTTATGTCCATGAAAAAGCCATGCATATAGGCTCTGAGCAATGATGATCCAATGAGATGAGCAAGGCCTAGGGAAATAAGTTACAGAGGATTTCAAAGAGCTTTCATATATACAGAACTGTTCCAAGCCAGGCACTTCACTTACCTGACTCAAAACAAACAAGTGCCAAAGCATCAATCTAACAGTCACATCCATTACGTCAAAACTAAGTAAAACCGCAAAAAGACAAACCAAAACAGAAAAAAAACCAGCACCCCACAGTTTGGCCAGCAAGAAATTTGAGCTGCTTCAGAGCCACAAAAATCCATTTTTCTTGCCATAACGTACATTACTGTGCACTTTTTAAAATGCCCACATGCTTTCTGTTCCGTAACAGTTTAGAAAGGAAAATTCAAGAAGATTTTTTTTTGAAAGCCCATAGATGTTTGACAATCACTTTTCTAGTGTGGTATAGAGATGTTTTTAATTAAAGTGTTCTGCCCTGTGTAACTTTCCTTGAAGAAACATGTTGAAAAAAACATGTCATAAAAGTGTCACCCTAAGCCCTAACCTACGTAAGAATGAATACTTAAAGAGTTCCCTCATTTTTTTCCCCTGTATCATCACCAAATTCCAAGATTGAGAAAAGGAAAAGGTTTTAATGGCAAAATATGCTCCACAACCCCCAAATCTTCAGAAATTAAGAATTAACAAACTTCTTCTAGAACTAAATAGCAAAAAAATTGAAAGAAACCACTGTACGCCTCAGAAAGCAAAGCAGCTGCTACAATTTTAATTGTTTCCAGGAAACAATCTTCCTCTATATTCCAAAATATGAGTACTCCAGCTAATGGCCAGTAATACAAAGAAACCCTGACATATGAAATATAAAATATCCCCCAGGCTGGCTCCTCATTTGAAAGCTTAAATTTATGGCAAAATAAATTTGTCTAAGTTATAGTGAATTTAAAGCAGAATAAGTATTCCCAGTCAAGTCTCTGTAGATAATACTACATTGCCTTATTCTGTTACAATTTGGACAGGCGTCTGAGGGCTACATTCAGACCACCTACTCTAGGACTGTAACACTGACAACGCAGGTCCTTTAGATGACCTCCTTTTATGGCCTCCTGCAAGGCCAAACCCAACTCCCACATCCAAAGGCAAATTAATTAAACTGTATCAAAACACTGCAACTAAAATACCTAATGGACAGAAAAAGGTCTAACTGGCTTGAGAGAAGCATGCTTGCCTTCTCTGCTATGTAATTCTCAGTATTCCAATTCCATGAACTTGTGCTTCTATTAGCCTCAGAACAATTTGTATTTTCTGGAAATTACTACATTCAAATAGGGTAGCCTTTGGCAGATTTTGCTGTGAGTTCCAATTGAGCATCCTGAAAATACACTGAAAACTAAACCAACTTCTCCTCCTGTTGTGGTTTAAGCTTAGTCGTAAATTAGACAAAGCATGTAGCCTGCTTGTTTTCCCCCCACAACCTGTCCTTCC